>BQNB010062182.1:0-15876 GCA_026074375.1 Tanacetum coccineum
AGAGATATATGCTTGATCATTCAATTGGTTAGTTACAAATAAACAGTGCATATGATTTTGAAAATTAAATATTAACGTGAATTAAGATGATAAGTTAGGAATGTATGATTTCAAATCGCAGAAATATTGGGAGTAAAATGAAACTGAATAATGAATGATCCGGTATTGTAGCTCATGTTTAAGGCAAGTACAAATTGTCCAAACTACCCTCGAATTTAACACTGCCTTTGCCTAGTCAGATTTTTTTTCCCATTTTGCCCTCTGAGTCAGCATTAAAATAGCCAAGCCATCATGCCTAGTCAGCATGAACTAATTCATAACTTGTCTATTATATAGGTAGAAATAGGTAGAAATTCTACTTGTCTTACGAATATATGATGTTAATATGATTATTATTGTTTTTAATGAACCGTGCAATGAATGTTTAGCTAACTCTTCATTTTAACAGCGTTAGTAATTTTAAACGATAACTCAGAAAACCAAACAGATGCTCCTAAAAAAATACAAACAGAATAGCCCCTAGTTTTTTACAGGGCATCTGTTTTTGTTTATTTCATTGGTTTTTACAGAGTGTAAATCTTGAGGCCATATTTGCCGTGAAAAAACACATCTTTAGCCAGAAAAAATAAGGGCAAACATGTTGGTTCTTATAGGCATTTGTTTTGTTTTACATCTGGTTTTCTCTGAGTTATTTCCTCAAAAAAGTGTTTTCACCTCATCGATCCCTCCCTATGGTATATTATATATATATTATAAATATCTATAAATAAATATATATCTACATATATATAAATAATAATATATAAATATATAAATATATATATATATATATATATATATATGTGTATATAAGTATTTAACAATTTAAATAAAATAATAATATTTTATTATTATTATCGGGCTAACGGGGTAATTACAACGTCTCGTTATTTTAATATGTCCATGTCCAATAGCTTTTATCTCGACACTTAACCTTCCATAAAAATTATCCTTTATTTCTTCAAGTCAAATCGACACAACGATTATAAATATTAAATATTTAAGAAAGGTTTCGAGGAAAATATATCTTTCGTCTTGCATTAAATTTTGAAGTAAAATAATTCTTTAATATTAAAATCTTTGAAAATTTACCCTTTTAAGCAAAGTTTCTAAGTATAAACTTCTTTTGAAAATTCGGCATGACCCGTACGTCTATATGACTTTTTCCAAGGTTTTAAACCTTAATCCCAACCACTCTTCACGAACTCAACATTTTCCGACAAAACACAAAATCAATATTTTCCACACGTTTTATCCAACCGTAGCAAAATAATTCAATTTCATTCGGCAAGTCCAACAAATTCCCTCTTAGTCCAAACCAAAACCATTAGTCCATTTACAAGTCCACTAATCCATTTACTTGTTATTGGGCCTTATGGCCCATTAAGGTCTTAAATACTTAGCCCGATAGCAAAACTTAGTCCATACCTCTTTACATAAGTCCAAAATATAAACTAAAACCCAATGGACCTTAAGCCCATTAAGCCGTACCAAATATAAGCTATAAGCTCATAATATTTTATATAAGCCGAAAACCAAATAAGCCATAAGCTTATAATATAAGTCGAAAACCAAATAAGCCATAAGCTTATAATATAAGTCGAAAACCAAATAAGCCATAAGCTTATAATATAAGCCAAAAACAAAAGCTCAAAAATAAGCCAAGTCCAATAAGCCAAAACCAATATGCCAAAACCAAGTGGGTCGAGCCCACTTTTTTGTCGGACCGAAGCAACTAAACGGACCCTTTAGTTGGGCCAAGCCCAAACCCAAATAAGCTATAACCTAGCTTTTTAAATAAGCGAAGCCTCAAAATAAGCCCTTATTAAGCACTTTTATGAAATGTAAAATTACCACAACAACCATTTTATTCAAACTTAAAAATCCTTTCTCTTTTTCCTTTATAAGCCGACGCACAAACACCCCTTTATTTACATTTTCGTTTCCAAGATTTGATTTTTACGACGATCAACTCGTACAACTAGTGTTTTAACACCATAATAGCCATAAAAGTACAACTTTAAACAAAGTTTAGAAAACTTACAAGTTTGGATGACCTTGGTTCGGTTTTGACGCGAAAATAACGAACTCGGACACCTTTTATATAACCCGCGTCTACTAACTATCAACCCACTATCTATTCTTAACCCGTGTTCTTGAGAAAATCTTCAAAATCTTTGTTTCTTTCTTCCTTGTGGTTCGTCCGAATGTAGAGAGAGAGAGAGAGAGAGAGAGAGAGAGAGAGAGAGAGAGAGAAGAGAGATAGAATTTTTTTTATTTCAAAATGGTGCATGAACCAAAAATGTTTGAGGTGGTGGTTGTTATAAGAGTAATATGGGACATATTGGCTTAAAAATAGCCTCCTTGTACCCTTATCCCCTAGGCATCCAAATAAGCATCCAAGGAGGGTCTCGGGTTTTCCTTTTTGCGTCGGGATTACTTAAAAACTCAATTTTCATCTATTTAAAACGTCAACCGAACTTAGTTATTATTTTCATTGCGTTTAAAATCATTTTTCCATAAACCTAGGTTATTCACACGACACCTATCACATTAAATTGCTACAAAAACTCATTTTGAGCCGTTGTCGGCCGACTCCGGACCGAAAACATAATGTTTGACAAAACTCAACCGAACCTTGATCATCCATTTAAAAACACTTCAAACCACAAAATAGGGTTTGACAACTTATATTCAACCAATATTTAACCTTTTTACGACCGTTACAGTCTTTTATCGTATTTCACGAAAACAACCGTTTTCTGATAACTTTTAAATCTCACACCCACGATTTACGTTTTAAACCAATGTTATTATATCACCATGAATTTATTAAATAAATAAAACCATTAACACATTCCCAAATCCATTTAATTTCCACTCTCGAATAAACAGTCGTGTCGGTACGCGCTGCGTGACGATTTTCGCTAAATGGGGAAAAACTTCCTGAAAAACACTGAAAACCTCAAAACCACTCTAAAATAGAAAAATGAATCAAAAGCGGTTCATTTACGAACTCAAAACTCCATCAAACTCCCGGTTAAATCGTAACTGTTTTACGCAAAAATAGTCAACATAAGTCAACTTTTCAGCTTTCATTAGGAAAACTGACAAGATTGAAAGACTTCAATATACAAAATTTATAATATTTTATAATACTTAACCCTGGGCAAATTACCGGTTATCAAAAAAGCGTCTTGGTCCACGGTTCAATGGTTAAGTTGCATCCTCTGGTCCATCAACCACGTAGACGGGTATTCAAGGCATTGATCTCGCCCAGGCGATTACGTTTCTTAAAAGATCCTTTCTGGATAAGATAATGATTTGTTAGAGGGGTTTTTGAAATTAGTGTTTTTGATTGTTTTTAGTAATGGGTTAAAGGTGATGAATGATGTGTTTGGATTTTTGATGTGGTTGATAATGAATCATGTGTTTGGAAGTAATGAGTTGAAGATGGTGATTTTTTGATAGTGTTTGATTTTTTTATAGTTAAAGATGATATGTATGTGATATTATAGATCTGGTAAATGTATAAAAATAATAGATTTTAATTAAAATAAAAATTAAAAATCAAGTGAAAGTTCAATAAGGATGAAGACAAGGAAAAAAATTAAAAGGAAAAAAAAAGAAACAAGAAGACGAGGGTATTTTAGTCATTTCAGTTTGACAAAGGACTAAAAGTGGAACTTAAGGTTTCCCACACGGACGATTTTTGCAAATTCGATACCATGCGAACCAAACGTGCAATTTGGCCAAACCACAAGGACGATTTTTGTAATTCTCTCCTAGATCTATATTAATAGTTAATTGTAACATGGACTTTTACATGTTTCCCGGTCTTAAGACTCATGCAATCAATTAATTTTGATGTATGTGGCTCATTTGTTCCTTTAGACTCGTTCTAAAAGCTAGTAGAAGCCTTTTGATTCTTCAATTGGGGAAGATTTTCTATCTTGGTAATGAAGATAGAGAACTCGGATTTTTATGTGTTATTGCTTTATTAAATTTATTGTAATATAAGAGTTTGTCTTCACCTCTACCCTATTTTCTGTCTGTTTTATGTGCTTATATTTTTTCCTTGTGAATTGTTTATATATATGCAAAAGATTTTTGAAATATTAAAAACGGAACTATATAAAATATTGAAACTTGTTTTAATTAAATCAATGTATCTAGCAAGTTATTGAGGGTGTGGATAATATTATGTAGAATGTTCGCCTTTAACTTCCTCAAATTATTGGTTTAATTATTGTTTTATATTCATATATTATTCTTGTGGCGTGTTTATATGCAGAAAGAGTTTTTTGATATTAAACGGACGTTAAACGTAATCGAAATTCGATTTAATTAAATCAGTATTCTTTGCAAGTTTTTGTGTCCATAAAGTCGGGTTTGGTTAAAACTATAATTTTCTTCCGCAATCGGAACTTGCTGATTTAATTGTGATTTAATAAACTTTAATTATAGATTTAAAGTTTTTGTGCTATTATCAATGACGAAATTTGCTACTACACTAATGACTTGCAAGGCAGAACGCATAGGGTAGGTTTTATACCGTAATTTGCTCCCGCGAGTTCTTGCAAATACATGGTTTTAGCAAATGGTCTAGGGTTTGATTGACCTTTAATCTTTTCCCGAGCCATTACATGTTTCGATATATGTGGTAATTATTGGAAGAACTTGTGTCTTTTGACACATGCATAGTATAATATAGGGTTTGGTCATTCTTTAATCTTTTCCCGCGATAAAAGTGCACCTAAAAAGTTAACAAATTGTTTTTTTTAACTTGTGTTACAAAGATGTATGCATGCTTCTTTTACACTTTTTGATACACGTTTTATCAAAACTTATGTGAATACCCTATGTGTAATTTAAGTCTATGTCGCCCAATCTAAGAACACTTGCAATTGTTTTTCACTCTCTGGTCAGACCTAAGGTGAATTGCAACCCAAGGAGAATTTTCTCTATAGGTCGGACCTATGTTAATTTTTACGCGTTCTTGGATTGGATGACTTAATCAAGTATGGTTGGTCAGACCTTCGACCCAAGGCATAAGACGAGACAAAACATGCCACATGACATTGTAGAATGTGTTACCAATGCCATGAGTCTCATAAATCTAAGAGTTGCACTTTTAATGCAATTATCGTACGTCGCTGACCTCTTGCCCCATTTGTTTACTAGTTGGTCAGACCTTCTGTAATAAGTAGGAGTTCAAGTAGGATCTTAGTCTTTTAGTAATTAATTGAGTAGTTAATTTCTTTAAGAATTAATTATCTAAAATACTAATTTTGAATAGATGGCCAGTCAAGCTGTAAACAATTCGGTTTTCAGGTCTTTCTTTGAGAAAGAGAAACTTTATGGTCCTAACTTTATCGATTGGTACCGAAATATGAGGATTATCCTTACAACCGAGGATAAGTTGACCTATTTTGAGTATCTCATACCCGCTGATCCTGTTCTGGCTCCTGGATAACAAATTCCTCTAGATGTTCTTGCTACTCATACTGATGTGTGTTTTCCAAGCTTTAAATTTATAATACTAGAAATACTGATTTTTACTAAAAACACAACACTCGGGAAGTATACCCGTTCGTGTATAGTATAGCTTTAGGTAAGTCCAGGTCGTTCTACGGGAATTGAAGTTTTCACAGTTTGTAATTAAGGTGCTAAGGTTAATAAGATTGTCACGGATCAAATTAACCAAAAGGTACATAAATTGACTATTGCAAAGAAAGCAATAAAAAGATGATTCAAGCAAATGATTAACGTATGTTCGTTTAGGCAATGATCACTTGGATAATGATGTGTTTGGAATAGTGTTTATAAATTAGAAAATAGAGTTATCACAAGTTATAAATCCTTTCGGCCTTCAAATATAACTAGTGATTATATCGATTAATAACAACAAATCCTTTCGGCCTTTATAAGTTATTATAACCAATATATTAAGTGGAGGGATTAAACACATATATAAAAGAACCATTTCGGCCTATATTCTTGTATAAAATATGTTTTACCAATTCAATAAACTCATATCCAAACACTCTATATCCAAGATCACATTATGCCCAAACAAACATAAGAACACTACTCCATAATCAAACAAGTAACAAAACACATAACATTCATCATGAATTCAATAAAGATCATATTCAAAGGATAAACAAGATTATACCAAATTCCAAGAGCAAAATATGGTGATTTCACATGAATTTCCCAAGAATACTTTATTATATTCAAAGCAAAATCCAGAAACTATGAACAATTCTGTCACAATCACTTATAGATTCGAATTACACTTTAATGCTACTTCCTTGGATGGATTATAATATGGAAATTGATGGTAGATAGTGGTGGTAGTCGATGGTGGTGATGGTGGCTTGGATCAAAGGTTTTTGAGGCCTTTATCACCAAAAACACTTCTTCTAAGTGTTCTAAACGAACTTGGGGTTGTGTGTGTAAGAGATGTGATGCCTTTAGGATGAAAATTCATCCTCAATTTATAGGCAAGTTTGGGTGAAAAGTGCGGCGCACTTAGGAAAAAGTGCGGCGGACTTTGGGTGTTAATGCGATAGCATTTAATGGTTTTACTGGAAGTGCGGCGCACTTACAAATAAGTGCGGCGGTTTTGAGGAGTTAATGCAGGTGCATTTATTAGACTTTAATTCTTTAGACTTTGGGAGAAAGTGCGGCGCACAATATTATAAGTGCGGCGCACATCTTGAACTTTAGCTAGAAATCTTTTCTTTTCTTGTATTCGCCTCCCAAAGTGTATAGATTCTTGAGCTTGGGTCTGTAGTGTCTTCAAGTGAACCTATAAGCAATTCAAGCTAATTAAGTATCAAAAGTTCACGAGAAATGATCAAATATACATAAATAACGCCATAGAAATATGTATAATTTGGGCGTTATCAAATCCCTCCACACTTAGCTTATTGCTTGCCCTCAAGCAATTAAAGCTAGAAAACAAGATCATTTATCGTGATGTGAAAAAAAATCATTTTAGCATTAACAAGTGTTTACCAGTTTATAACTTTTCAGGCATAGACATATAACAGAGCACCTCACATAGGGAAAGTGTTTGTTTTTGAATTCACACGAGTCACTCAGATAGGGTTTTATATTTGTGAAGTCACTCAATTGCACAGACATAATCTAGGTCGCTACCATATGCTTGTACTAGACACATAAACATGCCCGTTGCGGCGTGAGCACCTAGACAGAAATCTCAAAGAGGCAAAACGTGATAATGATGAGGGTGAATAGCAGATACTTGATTCCATGTGCCAGAACTTTGCCTTATACTTTGAACTTTATTATTTTTTTTCTTTTCTCTTTTTTTTCAGATACTGCGATAACTAAGGCTGGCACAAAACTTCTTCTTCATCGAGCACATTTTTCTTGCTCTTGGGATACTTTGGGGATCTCAACACTAAAAGCGAGTGCTGCAGATACATGATTGCATAGGGATTTATTTCACCTCTTATCATACGACTTTGTCTATAAATTAACCTCACTGCGGTCTAGTAAATGATGATCAAGCACAAGTTCTGGAGCTAGGCCCACTCATATAACTTTATACCAATATTAATGCTCCAGAAAAGCCGACAAAACCACATATACACATCCATAACGATGGAATAGATACATATGATTGCTCACTCCTTAATTCTTAAGATCTAAATCCTTACAATTTAAGTGGATCTAAATCAAAAAGAGGGTTTGAATAAGTTTTAAAACTCATTTCGCGAATAACCTCCACATGACTTGACTCGTCATCACTAGAGGTAGAATCGTCGAAGAAAGGATTGGAAAACGTTGAAAAATTTGTCGTTTGAGAATCATCATAATCGGGCATATCACACTCACATTCATCCTCGGACTCACTTGGGTTTTGGACAAGGTTCTCAACACTAGACTTTATGAATTCGTCCGATTCTGTTTCCGGAATTGTGTCAAGATGTTTGTCCACCATGATGAGAGAGTCCGTTTTTGGTGAATCAGGTGTGATTGCGGTAGAACATGTCATGAGATATTCTTGTATTGCAAAAGAATACTCATCGTCGTCATCATCATAAGATGAGGCAGGAAAATTACAACTTGGAGTATTAATATATTCTGCTAACTCCTCGTTTATAATTTGCAAATCTCGAAGAAGTTTGTAAAGCAATTCTTGAACCTCCTCTGATTGAGCATGCTTAATTTCAAAAAATTAGTCCCAAGCTTACATTAAAACCTTTGGTGTTTCTTTAAAAGAAATACGATTAAATTTCTTTAAAAATGTTTCAATAGAAATCATTAAGTCTTCTTTAGCTTGCAAAATTTTCTCACTTGTTTCTTGAGGAGGTTGATGAATGACGGGAAATTGCGGGGGTTGAATTTGGTCAAAACCGAAATCGTGAAAATTTTGATTCATCGGTTGACATTCAAAAGTCGCATGAGGACCCCCGCAATTTTTCACAACAAGACTTTGTTGTTGAAAACTTGGTAAAGTTTGTGGGAACTCATCATAGTTTTGATTGTAGCATGGTTCCGGGTTTGGAACTTGCGGTGTACAATAGTGACCATAACGAGCATCGTTCCCTGACAAAATCACACAAGATTGGTTCATAGTGCGTGGAGTGGTCGGAAAAATTTTGAGATTCGTTTTAAAAAGGAGTTCGAGCGCTGAGCTCTCATCACAGAATTGGGCTTTTCCTAATCTCACCATAAGTACAATTTGGACAAATTCCATCAATAAAATGACAACCGCACCGTTGGCACGTGCATGAATAACAATAAGGGTTATCCGTCGGTTGTCCACACCCCACACACTCATATCGGAAATAAGACTCCATGAGAATTAAACAATAAAGAGGGATAAGAAGAAGAATTAAATGGCAAAGAGGTTAAAGGAGATTATTTTTGGTTTTTTGAGTTTTTTAAACAACATATTTTATTAAAGGACAAAATGAGATTCGAATAACTTAAACCGATAATCAACTTGCTTCACGGTAGCTCTTTAAAAGAAAAACGCACAAAGGAGCGGAGGAGCAGGAAAGCGCGAAGCTATTAAAAACCTTCTCCTTTTGGGTCGTTAGTTCTCGGATATCAACTCCTTATATCCTCTTATAGTTTCGTTTGTTAATCAAATTAAAGGTGAGCCGTACCTCGCAAGTGACACAAAGACAAGTTTTAAATCTTTTGTTTGGGAACTTATTATGATAATGCTCAAGTTGAGAGCATTATATTGATGATGCTTTTTAATCTTATTAAGGATAATGTTTTTATTTTTTTGATTTTTTCTTGTTTTTATAATAAAAAGGAAATGAAAATATTTTTGTATTTTTATATTTTTATAATAATAAGAAGAAAATATTCACAAACGGAAAATAACTTCACGAGGAAGGGTCTTCAAGTCACTAATCGTCAAACCGTAACGATATTGTCGCAACACACCTCCCCGGCAACGGCGCCAAAATGATAACCACCTTTTTAGGGGTAATTATATATCAAATAGTAGTATAATTTTAATCAAAATATATAACCCGCGAGTCAACCTAGTCAACCCTTTAGGAAAAAGGTCAACAAACTCACGGGTATGAAATAAATGATTCCGGGCAAGTGATCACCCGGGTCGTTCTCCCAACGAGGCGTGAAATTGACGTTTACGTTTGAGGTTTGACTTTTGGATGCTTGAATGACAAAGGATTTTGGATTTGTTTTCTAAATTCTACAGGAAAAACATAAAAAAAGGCACGGGAATTTAAACTTAAAACTACGGGAAAGCAAAATAAGGCATTAGAATAAATCCTAATTCTACGAGAAGCAATTAAAGGCAATGAAATAACCTAAAAATCTACAGGAAACATAAATAAAGGCATTAGGAAGCTAAAAAGGAAAGACATTAATAACTTAAGACAAAAAATGAAAACCGGGAATCTTAAAAATGCGTCAAAAAACTAACTAAGGCAAATATTAACCCTAAAAATGCAAATTTGGTTTCTAAACCTCTAAAATGATAAAAGAAAATTTTCTAAAAAAAGAATTATACTTTTTTGACTTTTTAATAATTTTTTATGAATTAAAAACTAATTTAATCTAATTAAATTCTAAAAAAGGACAAATTAAAACTTAAAAATTCCAAAAAATGATTTTCTACTTTAGAAAAGTCTAAAAGCAATAATAAGCCCAAAAATGAGCTAATAAGCTTACTGTATGGCTTTTTTTTAACTAAAGGACAAGAGATAAACTGTTGGACTTATTTAGAACATAATAAGCAAAAGAAAACTTAAATAAGCTAAAACACATACACACTTAAACCTAATAAGCAAACATGGCTCAAAATAAGCAAAAAAGACTAGAAAGACACTAAAAAAAATTTGACAACAAAAAGTGGTTTAAAGGACATTTACTACTACTTAAGCTAGCTTAAAGACCAAATAAGCTAAAAGAAAAAGCTACTAAACCTAAAACAGATTAAATCTAATACTCAAGGAATACAAATAATCTAGTAAGAAGCAAATAAGCCTAAGAAATAAGCTAGAAAAACAAGCTGCAAATGGCAGCTACACTACTTGTTATTTTTGGTTATTTAGAACTGAAATAACAGAATTGTAGCTGAATTTTATGAATTAATAAGCAAAGTAAAAGGGCTAAAATATAACAACTCGTAATTTTACAGTATTTCATCAATGTAATATCTACTTATTATATAATATATCACTTTTTCACGGGGAAATTTTTGCTTTAATCTCTTATTATGCAACGTAACTTGCATAACTAAAGTTAACGAGCTCACGCAATCTATCTATGACAATCCTATCTTCATATATGTCAAGCAAACATCATAATATGTCAAGTCAATATCATAATATGATTATTACAAAGTACATTACTCATATAATGTACCATTTGCAACGTTATATCAAAACAAGCTTTAAACCGTTATCATATGCCTCTAAACCCTAATTTCATGAAAGATTAATATCGAAAGTGAATGCACAAACTACTAAAGCATATGTACAAGTAATATAACATCTCATTTGAAATATAAAATCTCTCTAAGTCAAGGTACAAGTCTTTAAAAGCTCAATGTACAAGTCATTAAGCATGACATCCAAAATAGCCATTTTACCTCCATTTTCATTCTAATTTCTTCACCACCACTTTTATTCAAGCTACTACACTCAATATACAATGTGTAAAACCTAATTATTCTACTCATAAGCTCTCATACATATTTTTAGACTCAAAACCCTAATTCAAAACCTAAAAACCCTAACCCGAGCAAATTACTATACCAGATACCGATTCTTGATTTCTTATCCATCATAAACACTAAACCAACACTCTAATAAGTTGTAATATATCTAAATTTACTACTTTATCTATCTCTTCCCATCATCTTTTTCATTCATTTGTACTTCAAATTGTATGCGAGAAATAAATCCAAAGAAACCCTTATTGAAACCTAACTTGACTTTGACTCGTTTACTCGTTTCACCATTTTAAACCCGAACCAACTATCAAATATTGTTAATAACCCTTAGTACAATCCTTTAAAACATTATCCACACTTATTCCATCAATGTACTCGAATTCCAAGCTCAAAAAACTAAAACGAGGCCCTATTGATACCCGCTGACCCCCATTTTTGCATTTCTACCATTTTGACTATTCTTTTTTGCAACAAGCAATCTCAATGACAAGCACCACCATCCCTAAAGCAGCTTACAAGCAGCTCCCAACAAATATCTTCACCATTTTTGGCTAAGAAAGCTCCACATCACCCCTCTTTGTCTCTCTTTTACCCGCGACATCACAAGAACAAGCCAACACCCTTAAGCTAGTTTCTAGCTCTAGCAACTCATCACATAGCTTCTACACATCACCCTATAGCCCTCATACATGTCCAAACCTGGCCTTAAAGCTTCCTTGGTCACCAAGGGGGATTTTGACTATAAATAGGACCCTAAACCCCTCATTCTAACTCATCCCCCACTTCCTCCTCTATAACACATTTATTGACAGAAATAACTTTGCTCAAATATGATCTAAGTGATCTTAAGAACTCTCTGAACATAAATGTAGCAAAAGAAAAATCAAGAAAAGAAGCCTGAGAGTCGTTATTCTAGGCGTACGAAGCTAAAAGTCCCGATTTCAACCCGTTTCCAAGCTATAAGCTCAAACCCAGGTTCTATGATCTTCATACCTGCTCCTACACTCTTATAATGTTCATATGATCCTAAATATACTCTTGTTAAAGTTTTATAACTCAATTCATACTCATTTTCCATTTTGATCCAAAACCGTACACCCGAAACCCTAATTTTATGTTTTTCTTAAAACTAAATGTTATAATGGTTAAATATTGTTATAATATATCCTAACATGCTTAAATAATGTTAATATAACAACTTTATCAAGTCTTGAAGGAATTTGAACTTAAAACCTGCGCGTTTACGTTTTAAAACCCTAATATGACCCGTTTTGCTTCCTAGCTTAACGAATCGTTATTTTAAACTTTCATTATGTTAAATCTTCATATTTTAGCTTATATTAATAAGCTATAACCTGTAAATTACTTTTCATATTGAAAAATATCATTATTATGGATTTTGGACTTGTTTTGTAAATCATTTCCATGCAAGGGGTATATACCGTAACTTTTGAAAACTTATAAGTACAGGATATTTTTGCCATATTTTCTAAAGTTATAACTACATGGGTTTGTTATGTCACTTTTCAAAGTGCAAGGTTTACTTTGCACATCTTTTAAACTTGAAGGACCAAACTTGTAAAAGTGCAAACTCTAAGGGTATATTTTGCCATTTTTCATTCTTAAGGGTCTAAAATGTAACATTTTGAAAAAGTATAAAAACATGTTCAAAACATTATAAGACATAACTTTAATTAACGCTTGTCGTGCTTATCATTTCCAGATATTGATCAAAACGCTTAAATCTCCGATTATATCGTATTTCACAACTACTAGGGAGGCTTCATATTAAGAGGTATCATCTTGGTATTATGTTCTGACAGAGTGGTTGGGTTTACGATTTAAAGTACCCTAGCTCCTCAAACGTTTACTGAATGACCTGCTGTCAACCATAAATACAAGTGTTTTCTAAACTATATGCTATCCTGATTTACTATTGCTAAGGTACATGGAAAATATCTCTTTGGGTAGTATCTCCCAATATCTCTTCAATATCTCTTTGGGTAGTATCTCCCAATATCTCTTCAATATCTCTTTGGGTAATATCTCCCAAATAATTCTCCAATATCTCTCTTGGGTAGTTATCTCCAATATCTCTTCAATATCTCTTTGGTAGTATCTCTCCACAATATTTTTTGTGTAGTATCTCCTAATATCTCTGTAATATTCTATTTGGGTTGTATCTCTCAATTCCTCTTTCAATTATCTCTTTGGAGTAGTTCTCCCAATATCTTTTAATATCTTTTGGATAGTGACTCCTAGTATATCTTCTGGTAAAGGTTCCCGGTTCTATTAAGTTAAATATGTGGTTCATGAGTTTAGAGTAATAATACTGTTCTCCATGATAATACTGCTCTCCATAATAATACTGTTCACCATGATAATACTGTTCTCCATGATAATAATGTTCTCCATGATAATTGTCCCTGCAATGCAAATGATTTCCAGTATGATATCTTGTATTAACTATTACCATTTTTCAAACCTATGATTTTCATCAACTTTTGTGTCCCCTTTTATGCATTGTTTATCCTAGGTAATTGAGCAACTTATGGCATGGGAGTGCATGGAATTGAAGTTGGCCTACATACTATTTCCCATACATTCACTTTATGTTTATAGATTTTGAGACCTGCCTTTGTAAACTTAATTTAAATGAATGATAACTGTATCTTTTTAAAAAAAAAAACGTCTCTTTTGAGTCGTTTACTATGATTGTTGAGGTTGTACTAAGGAAGTAATACCTCAGAGTAGCTTCCGATGCTATATTGTAAAAACGGAGGGGAGTTACAAGGGGTGTTACAGAGTGGTATCAGAGCTCACGGTTATAGAGAACAAGGGTAAAACCTTAACTATAACTACTTTTCTTTTGCCATCAATATCCTCCGTGCCACTCCATTTCCCCAAGCAGTGTATGTAAGAAATTTGCTTACCAAATACTACGTAACTATTATAACTTATATTATTTTTCTACCAAGTTATTAGAGAGGTGTAATCTTGGAAGTAAGTAGACGTGTGAAAGGAGGCAATTATAATTATGGTGCGCAACATAATTATAAATGCATCACACACGTGAACTTGTAACCTTGATTAGCCTAACATGAAAATCAAGTTCGTGCTAAGTATTCCTATCTATTACCTAATCTCACTTTAACATTCATCTAAATCTCGGGACGAGATTTCTTTAAGGGGTGGAGACTATAACCACCCGTAATTTTACAGTATTTCATCAATGTAATATCTACTTATTTTATTATATATCACTTTTTCACGGGGATATTTTTGCTTTAATATCTTATTATGCAACGTAACTTGCATAACTAAAGTTAACGAGCTCACGCAACCTATCTATGACAATCCTATCTTCATATATGTCAAGCAAACATTATAATATCTCAAGTCAATATCATAATATGATTATTACAAAGTACATTACTCATATAATGTACCATTTGCAACGTTATATCAAAACAGGCTTTAAACCGTTATCATATGCCTCTAAACTCTAATTTCATGAAAGATTAATATCTAAAGTGAATGCACAAGCTACTAAATCTCTTGAATATCTCTTTGGGTAGTATCTCCCAATATCTCTTTAATAGCTCTTTGGATAGTGGCTCCTAGTATATCTTCTAGTAAAGGTTCCCGGTTCTATTAAGTTAAATATGTGGTTTATGAGTTTAGAGTAATAATACCGTTCTCCATGATAATACTGCTCTCCATAAAAATACTGTTCCCCATGATAATACTGTTCTCCATGATAATAATGTTCTCCATGATAATTGTCCCTGCAATGCAAATATTTCCATTATGATAACTTGTATTCAACTATTACATTTCAAACCTATGAATTTCACTCAACCTTTGTGTTGACCCTTTTTATGCATGTTTATCCCATGTAATTGAGCAACTTATGGCATGGAGTGGCATGGACTTGAAGATGGCTAAAACCTGTTATCATTCACTTTATGTTTCTAGATTTTAGGACCTGCCTTTGTAAAACTCTGATTTTAAATGAATGATAACGTATCTTTTAAAAACGTCTCTTTTGAGTCGTTTTCTACGATTGTGACTGTTGTACTATGAAGTAATACCCCAGATTAACTTCCGCTGCTATATTGTAAAAATAAGGGTGTTACATAAAAGCTAAAAACAGAATAAGACCATGACTTAATAAGCTAATTCAAACTAAAATTAAGCTTAATCAAACACTAAATAAGCTAAGAACTTAAGCTAAAACAAACTGCATACTTAGACTATCTTATGACTTTTTATGCTAAATACAAAATCCTAAAATGACTTAAACACTCCAAAAGCTTTAAACAGATTCGAATAAGACTATAATAAGCTAAATGAAACTGAGATTGACCAAAGTTCAACTAGAATTAAGCCTCTAATGATACAAGCTCAAATTGACTTCTACTTTTGATACATAAGCATAAACTGATTTTGATCCTAATTGTTTGAAAGCTTATTCTATCAATAAGTGAATTAACCAGATATACTTTGATGCATATAAACTCAATTTCAGGCATAAATTTCATACTTTAAATGGACCTATAAGTAAATTATCAAATATGCAGTTTGAGACTTGAATGGACTATGCAGACTTGAAAATTTGATAAAAGAAAAAT
>BQNB010062182.1:16638-36182 GCA_026074375.1 Tanacetum coccineum
CCATTCTGGATAGATTTCCATATCAGCTTGCCATTGGGTTTGCCTCGAATGTACCTGTGTATACGAATCTTCCAAGAATCGTAGTCACTTTCAACCAACATAGGTGGACGAGTATCGGTACCCGCTGCATTTGTTTCTTCATTGGATCCCATTTTAATTTAAGTATGAATGAACGGATCGCAAGTGATTGTTGATTTGTTTGATTTGTGTTTATGTTTTTGTTGTTGTTTGATTATTTGGTTTGGTTTTCTCAAGGAATAACTAGTTCGGTCCTTGGAGTTTTCCCTAGTTCGGTCCACAAGAGATTGCACTAGTTCGGTCCTTGAAGGTTTTGCTAGTTCGATCGTCTTATTCGATCCTCTTGTTCGATCGCCAAAGCTTGTTCGATCCCTTTGTTCGGTTGATGTAGGAGGTCACTCGTTCGGTCCAAAGAGTTTTGCTAGTTCGATCCAAAGTACTTTGCTAGTTCGGTCGTCTTGTTCGATCCACTCGTTCGATCGCCTTGTTCGATCGTCTAGATCTCCACTCGTTCGATCGTATCTCGTTCGATCGTCTAGATCTCCACTCGTTCGATCGTATCTCGTTCGATCGTCTAGATCTCCACTCGTTCGATCGTATCTCGTTCGATCCTTAACACTTCAACTCGTTCGATCTTCTAAGACTGAACTCGTTCGATTGACTTGTTCGCTCCTTAGTTCGATCCACTCGTTCGGTCCAACCTTGAATCCCACTCGTTCGATCCCCACTTTTTTTTAATACTTTTCGAAACAAAAAATGAACAAAAGAAAATCACGAGATCGTTGATTGCTAACAAGATGGTTTGAATGATATTAGATTAAACATAAGCCATCTATGAATCAAGAATCAAAAACTAACAAATTAATCAAACACAAAAAAAATTCGAAACCCCTTTTTTTTCGAAAATCAATAGAAAAAAAAATACAAACCAAATCAATACATCAATCTTGTAGGCTCTTGATACCAATTGTAGGTTCCATGATCATTCATACTGGCATGAAGCACTAATGACTAATGGCACAAAAGATTAAACAATTAAGAACTTTTAATAGAAAAAAATAATAAGAGTGGCTACAAACCCTAAAGATGAAAAATATAATGGAGAAGCTAACCTAATTTTGACTAAACTAGGTGTATTTGATACTAAACCTAGTGTTAGCCTTGATGGGCTTTCCTTTGGGCTTTTTACTTCTTGGCCCGGATACATAATTATTATTAATTTTCCAACTAAGAGCTTTGACTTTTCTCTTGTATCAGTTGAGTGACCAAAAAGCTTCTTTGTTGGGGTCATTCTATGTGGACCTTATAAACTTTGGTAAAGGATCAAACCTCCACCGCTGGGTGTAAGCATTATTCATTACTGACAAAGACGTCTTTTAAAGGGTTGTGGGGTGTAGGTGCAAGATAACATTTAATGGAAACAGAAATGGATGGGATACATTTGGGTGGCATTGGGTGAATTTAGAGTGGAAGGGTTAGCTAATTATTTATACGAATACACGTTGGTTTGGTTGCTAAGCCAAGACTCAAACGAAGATATACAAACTTTACACAACTCTACATCAATCTTTTTTTTGAATAACATAATACATCACAACATGGGGTTTATAACACATACCCCTACACTTTAGCTTTTTACATACTCGATATTTACAATCTAACTAATGACCTGATTTGAGGTGGATCAAATAATCATGAAGACTCCTCTTAAAACGTATAGGGGTATTCTGACTTATTCTTTTCCTTTCCCATTCTTCCATGAAAATTAATTTAACTACCTTTATGACTTCACCTTCGTCCCATAACAGTATTTACAATGATAAGGGACCTTAGCAATCCGTTCGTACTCTAAATTATTAAATTGGGTTTTTACATCAATAATCTACTAATAATGCTGTGTACATACATGGTAGGTTAAGGCGGATTTAGTGTAACGGATTGGTTTTAGTGTTACATTGTCTCATTAATTGACTGGGCTTAACCTGAAAATTTCCCTCGTGTAACCATAAATAATGGATAGGCTATGATGGTTTTGTAATAGGGGGGTTCTTCCTTTAATTTCACTGTAAAATATCCTGCAATAATGGTGATGTGCATGGCTAGGGGTTGTGGATAGTTATATGAGCAGTGTGACTATCTAACAATTTACAGGTTTAAAAACGTGGGTTTATTCCTTATACTCTTATCAAGCAAATCCTAACACTTACTTGCAGGTCTCAGGATGCGGATCATTAAAAAAAGTTCTAAATTTTAATATACTACCCGGGTTACACTTCATAATCTAAAATAGCCAATAACAATGTTCTATGAAAAGGCAACAAAACCATGGCATACACATCCTTAATGACGGATAGACACACATGTATAGCTCACTTTCTTAACTCGAACAAGCTAAAGGTATAGAATATCTAAGGCGTACCTCACTCTTTTGGCGGGTGGTATTTTAGGGTTTTTGTGCTAGTCAATTACACTCCTATCCATGAGACGCTATTAATTTACTCAGTTTTTTGTCGTTATTTATCATAATAAAATTTAAATTTTGGTCCAAAAAAATTACCTCTTATGCTATGTTTTGATATATTACCCTTCATTTTAAGGACAAAGAAATGAAAATGAAAGACATAGCTTTTCTAAGGCCTTATGTTCCCACCCTACACTTAAGGTGACAAATGTCCCCAATGTTCTATTGAAGTTCCGGAAAAACAAATTAAAGGAATAAAAAAGAAAACAAGGAAAAAGAAATAGTACTCCCCTGTTTTCTTATTTATGGAGAAGTATACTTGCAATATATCTGGGTTAATTCGTCATCTAAGAATCATCCAATGAATACATCCTTAGATCTTCAAGCTTCTTCTCATTCAAATATAACATGTTATCAAAGACAAAGAAACTACACCAAGCGTAAAAATCATGGATATTGACATGATAAATACCACCTTTAATAAATTGATTTTTAGACTCTATGATAGCAGTAAAGATAGGATGAGAGAATTTTCAAACTTATGGTTTTACAGTTTTATAAAAGAATTATAACTTTCTTAAGTGTTGTACAAGTTTTATTTTCAAAAATACTTAAAATTTTTAAGTTTTCCTGTAACTAGGCGATTGACTCCGTCAGGAATATCCTGACCCCGTTACAAGTTTCACGGTGACGGCGTCGCGTGTAAATTATGACGCCGTCTCCACACTCTGTGAAAACTCATTTTTTGTTTTTTGATGAAAAATTTCCTGCACTCATTCTTAATAGTTATATTATGTACAAAATGCTGCATAACAACCTGAGACTTTAACAATTCAATCATATGACTTGAAACTGAAGCGAATTAATCTAAACAATTTATTTTAAATGTTTTAATTTGGTTCTTAACAAAACCGAATATTCCCCTACACTTATTTTATTGCCAAAAATACATTTGATTGCAAATAAGACGAAGTTACAAACAAACAAAGCATGATTACAAACTAATTCAAACATAATAAAAAAACAATAAAGAATTAAAACACACGAGACACTCCTAATATGCGGGAAAATAATAGATTGGGTTGCCTCTCAATAAGCGCTTGTTTTTGTTCGAGTCACGAGCCTAAATCTACTCTTATTTGACGCGCAAAAGGTCGGGTTTCCCCTACACTTAAGGTCATGTGCGAGTGATTGTAGTGATACACTCCATTTCGATGGAGGTTTGCTACGTGGGTGAAGCGGTTGTGTGATAATGGTCAAGGGTTTTTCTACCTTCATCTAAAACTTCATGGATATATAGGTTAATGGTGGTTTGGTTCCACTTTTTCTCATATAGATTTACATCTAAAGGGTGAAAAAATTGGGTTCGAAGTTGGCTCTAGTTCATCATACTCTAAGGAAATCCATTGAACTAAGAAAAAGGTAATGTGTATTAGTATTTAAGCCTAGATCCTGTAGTTTCATGTGGTCCAAAGGTTCTACCTCCATTAGGATTCCTATAGTCTCTTTTGCTTCTTTCGGGTGAGTTACAGGCGGTGTGTGTACCTCAACTGATAGGAGGAATTGTGGGGTACTTTGTGGGCTTGGATTATCCACCTTATCCTCCATCATATCTAGATCACCTATGGGCTCATCATCTAACCATGCCATGCAATTAGGCATCTTAACCATAACTTTCTTACATCTAAATCTCGTTATATGTTTCTCTTAGGTTGTGACCTTAGGCAATCTATCATTTGTCATCTAAATTTACGCTGTCATTGGCTTTGGAGCTGCTTCTCAAAGTTCGATGCATTTGGTCATTTTTCCTAAGGGTTCACAACAAATTGATCCTATAATCTACGAAGGTTGTTCATACGAATACATCCTAGGTAAAGCCTTATATGGTTCTTTAATTTCACTAGGTGAGGCATTTTGTGTGCGAGGATATTCTACTCCACCATACATCATTTTATATATTTCCTCAAGATTCTCTAAGTCGTTTTTAAAATCTTCTGGCTAATTTTCATGGTAATATTCTATGAAGCACTCAAATTGTTCTTCTGTTAATGACTCAAGTGTGATTTCATCCGCCATGGTGACGAATGACATATTTACGAACAACTACACAAAGAAGAGATAGACTAATAGAAAGCTACTTGACAAGAAATTAAATCTCACTTGATAGGAATCTTGTGAGTAGACCTAAGCTAGATTGAATCTGAATAACCTTACTTTATTCCTAGGCATGCGGAGCAAAAACTTGTTTGCGGTGTATTAAGTTGACTTCTACTAAGAAGTTTTACAAACTCCCCTAGGCGTGTCCTAACCATTATAGTGTAGTATAGGCATGTCTACTGTGTTGTTATCGTTACTTATGGAATAGGTTGGAAGCTTGATCCGGGTTAACAGAATTCTACAGGGTATTGAGAGATTCTTTTGTGTTTTTATGTTTATAGAAAAGCAGGTAAATCATATATATGAGAGATTGGTTGGTTTTAGATATTAAATAATATAATAAACTCGCTACTGTCTGATAACCATATAATAATAGATTATGTTTATTTTGTCATTGTATTACTCCCTAGAGAGCTTCTCTAGTGTTGTTATTTTGTCAAGACTATGAACGATTACAGGTACACGCCGTCTATCTAATATTTCGTTTAAGGCAAAACACAAAGTAAGTGTAGTAAAGACTATTACAAGGCCCCTAAGAGTATATTCTGTTGCTTTATCACACTTCTGATGATCTATGTAAGTATTTCCTAAGTCATGAACGAATTACATGAACCCGCCGTCTATTTAATATTCCATTAAGGAAACGCACAAGTATGGTAGTATGAAGACTATTACAAGGCCCCAAAGAGTATATTAAATGCATTTGAAATATATTAAGTGTGGATCAATCATAAGAAGCAACACCACTAAGATCTATATCCTAGGTTTCATACAATTATAAATAAACACAATAGAAGGTTTAGCCAAGCATGTTAAAGATAAAGTAAGAACATATAAGAATCACACAAGACATATTGAATTATTAAGATAGTCTTACTTGATTAAAACATGAATTAAAGAGAGTACAATAGGGTTTTGAGGCCCTAAAATCGTCCCTAACAGCTGCTAAATGAACTAGGGTTCGTCCCTTTCTTTTTACTCTAAAGTTACACACTTAAAACCCTAAAAACAAATTTGTATATATAGGAAAATCGTTGTGATGGCGTCGCGTGTTAATCGTGACGCCGTCATGAATAGAATATTCCAGATAATGGACTGGGTCGTACAATCTGACGTCGTCTAGAGATCTTGTGATGTCGTCTTAAGATGGGTTGTGACGGCGTCACGTGTAATCTGTGACGCCGTCTCCAGCTTCTGAGTAGAAATTCTTGAGAGATGTTGGTGTAGGTTCGTAGTCTTGTCCGTTTCTTCTCTAAATGAGCCCAAGTCACGTGTATTTCCTCCAAATGCCTTCCAAATGCTAAATACCTGAAAAGGAACAATTAAGTACCTATTTTGGGCATAAATGCACGATTTAGGGGGTTAAACGACCCTGAAAAAGTGTATAAAATGACACCTCATCAAATACCCCTACACTTGGGATTTGCCTTGTCTCAAGTACATGGGCTTTCTACTAGACATTAGCAATATGAAGGGTCATTTTACCTACTCTTAAAAGTATTTTTCCACAAAAATTCTAGGAACTCGTAATTAAATTAGCATATAAGTATATACTAGCACTCACATAGTATTTGGGATTCTCTTTTTTCACTCTGGTGTATATATAAAATTATACAATAAAAGGAGGGAAATGGAAAATCAACACTCATTACCTGTCATAGCATATAAATTACCATAGGCTTGGTAAATGATCAAACCTCCACCGCTAGGTGCAAGCATTATTCAATACTATCTAAGAGGTCTTTTAAAGGGTTGTGGGGTGTAGGTGTAAGATAACATATAATGGAAACGAAAACGGATAGGATACATTTGGGTGGCTTTGGGTGAATATGGAGTGGAAGGGTTAGCTAATTATTTACACGAATACACTTTGGTTTGGTTGCTAAGCCAAGACTCGGACGAAGATTTACAAACTCTACACAACTCTACATCAATCTATTTCTTTTTCTTTTCTATTTTTCTCTTTTTTTTGAATAACATAATACATCATAACATGGGGTTTATATACACTTCAGCTTTTACATGCTTGATATTTACAATCTAACTAATGACCCGATTTGAGGTGAATCAAAATAACATAGAGATCATCTAACAAACGTATGGGGGTATTGACTTAACTTTTCTTCCCCATTCTTCCGCGAAATAAATACTACCATGGAATCCAATAGTCCCAAAACAACTAGTTACAAAGGATAAGGACTTGCAACCGTGTACTCATAATTTAACTTGGGTTAAACCATATAATGTACTCAAAGGAGTATATACAAGGTAGGCTAAGGCGATTTGGGTGTAACGATTGGTTTAAGGTTTAACAATGCTCTACATTGATAATCTGGAATCCACCAGAAAATTACAAGAACTGTGAAAAAGGATAGGCTCAGAGGGTTGTACTAAGGGTATCTTGCACTATTAATGAGTGCATGGTAAGGGTGTGGGATAGTTATATGATTGGGATTATTATTTCCAATTTCTCTTTTATCTGTAGCATCTAACAATTAAGGTTTACTAACATAGGTTAATTCCTAATGCTCTCCTTTTCAAGCAAATCCTAATTACTCTTTAGCTATGCGGTCTCGGGATGCATCACAAAAACAAGTTCTAGAATTATATATATTACCAGTACACTCATATAATTTAATACTGATCTCAATGCTCCAGAAAAGGAGAAGAAGACCCACTAGTTATACATTGTAACAACGGAATAGCACATCATCTTTTTCATGTGACTGCTCACTCCTTAACTCGAGAAGGCTAAAGGTATAAACTATCTTGGGTATCAATAATAGATACCCGAATTCCTAAAGATCTAAAGGCGAACCTCATATTTTTGGGGTGGAATTCTGAGGGTTATTGTGCTAGTCATATAAATTCCTATCCATGAGACGCTATTAATACTCGGTTTTCGTCAGTATGTGTCATAATTTTTTTTAAATTTGGGTAAAAATCACCTTTTATGCTATGTTTCAATATATTACCCATCATTTTAAGGACAAAGCAAATGGCAAAATGAAAGAATAGTTTCTAAGGCTTATTTTCCCCCTACACTTAAGTTGAACATTGTCCCCAATGTTCTATAAAAGTACCCGTAAAAACAAATAAAGGGAAAAGAAAATGAGTAAAAGAAACTAGTACTCCCCTGGTTTGCTCAATAATAGAGAAGAAACATGCGATAACTGGTTAAATCGTCCTCCAAGAATCATCCAATGAAACTTCCTAAGAACTTCCAAGCTTCTTCTCGTCAAATATAACCTGTAATCAAAGACAAAGACAACTATACCAAGCATAAAATGTGCGATTTACAAATATGCAATATGAAATTTGGGTTGACTCGATAAAGCAGTAAAGATAGGATGAGAGAATTGTCAAACTCATTGGTTTTATAGGTTTATAACAGAAGAGTACATATTTTAAATGTTATGCAAGTTTTATTTTCAAAAATAATTAAAAACTTTAAGTTTTCTAGACCTGGGCGTTTGAAGCCATCAGGAAAATCCTGACCCCGTCACAGGTGTCGTGGTGACGGCGTCGCGTGTAAATCATGATTCCATAAGTTAATTCATGTACAAATAACTGCATAAAACTTGAGATTTGACAATTTACTCATATGACTCAAAACTAACGCGAATTAATCTAAACAATTTATTTTGCATGTTTGAATTTGGTTCTAAAAACCGGATAAATTCCCCTACACTTATTTTGTTGCAAAATACCTTTGATTGCAAATAAGACGAAGTTACAAACAAACAAAGCATGATTACAAACTAATTCAAGCATAATAAACAAACTATAAAGAATTAAAACACACAAGACACTCCTAATATGCGATAAAAGTAAATATTGGGTTGTCTCCCAAAAAGCGCTTTTCTTTATTTATGAGTCTTGTAGCTAGACTCGAAGTCACACGTCCTTACGTGACTTCTCCTTCGTCATCTATTCCAGTTAGGTATTCAGGTCCAAGCTTAATGGTGTCTCTATAAAATCCATCTTCTAAGTCGGACGACCTCTTACATCCTCTATCATAGTCATCCTCACTGAGTATTACCCTAGATGATAATAATTCATGACCCTCGCTAGACAATTCGCTCCTTTCTGGGTCCTTATATGGTGTTTTAAAGGTAATCTCTTTAATCCCATCCGTGAAAGTCATTAACCCGTACTTCCTATTTATGGCTAGGCAGGCGATCTCAATGAAGGGCCGTCCAAATTCTATGTTTGACAAGCTAGGATCAATATTAGTCTCAATATTTTCCCGGATGGTGAAATCCATGACGTAACTCATGTTTCCTACAAATATGTGCATATCCCTTGCTAATCCTACGAAATTTCTTCCCATATACTCATATCCATCCTTTCTAATAGAGTTATAATAGGTCAAGGACATAATGTTCATGGGTAGGTCGACATCAATCTATGCGTTAGCCGTAAATTTATGTCTAATCATGCAAGGAATCTTAAGGTTTCTTAGGTCACTGGTTCGTGCTTAGGTATATACTTATATAGCAACCCTAATACAGATCCTAACCGAATGCCCTTGACCAAGGCAAAAGGTCAAATTCCACAAAAGGATAAAATACACAAGATAGAATCAATGATAAAAAGATTCCGGAAGAGATATTCCCGGGTCGTATGTCCCAACGAGGCTGCAATTTGCAAATTGAAAGTAATCCTGGTTTGATGAGAAATTGAATGATGGAGAATATTTAGATATGATGGAAACACTGATATAATTACAACTAAAATTAATTAAATAAAACCTAATTTAATCTACGGGAAATAGATATAGGAAATGGGGATCTTAAAAACTACGGGAAACAAAATTAGTTATAGGGAAATCCTAAAATTAAATCTATACTAAAATACGGGGAACAGAATCAGGTATCGGGAAACCTAAATACTAAAAATTAAGAAAATAAATGCTAAATTAAATTAAAAATTAAAATTAAATTCTAATTAAGTTAATTTGAAAAATAAAAAAAAACTAGAACTAAACGTTGAGGCTCGTTTTGAATGGCTAAAGAAAAGAAACGGTTTTAAAACGCACTCGGTTATAACGGGTCTAAGACTGAAATTTAAGCAAAAATTAAGCCATATACTAAATTTTATATTTTTCTAGTCACTAAAATGACAAAGAAAATTTATAAATGGAGAAAAAAATTTTTTTATTAGATTTTCTGATTTTTTAATGAATTTTAAAGATTAAAAACTAATTAAAACTAAGAAAATAGAAAAAGACAAAAAATAAAAGTTATAAAAATTCTGGAAAAATAAAATTAAATAAAGAAAAAGTTAACAATTCTAAAAATATTAATATTATAAAAATAAAAAAAAAAAAAAAACATTTTTTTACAAAAAACAATAAAAAAAAAACACAAAAAATGCCCAAAAGTTACTGTTTAAATAAAAAGTAATTAAACTTATTAAATTTAAACCTAAATTAATTAATTAAATTAAATAAACTAACAAAAGTTAACTGCTGTTAAAACAAAAGGACTAACAGGGAAGGGACATAAGGACTAACGGGGAAATAGGGTAGTTAACCACAGGGACTAACAATACTAACTATAAAATAGAAAATTACACAATTGGTCCCTGCACACCAACCCGATTACAAAGCAAGTCCAACAGCTTATTATCAAAAAGCTATAAAAGCAAAGTTGTTAAGGGGCTCAAGGACAACATTTTTCTTAATAAGCACACTAGCTGAAATGAACTTAATAAGCCAGAAATGAGAGCTTTTGGGGCTGCAGAAGCTTATTTAGCTTATGAGCTTATTTTTCTTTCTTTTGGGGATTTAAGCTGCCAAATAAGCTACAACTATGGGGGACAGTTAATAAGGCTAAGGGGAGTCCTAAATAAGCTAAGGTTTCTAGAATAAGCCCTAAAATAAGCTGATCTATTATTAAGCTAAAATGACAGTTTATAAAAAACAGAAAAAGGCCTACTTTAAGCTACTATTAAGCTAACTAAACAAGAGAATTAAGCTGCTAAATTTTGGGGACTTAAAGAGCAACTAATAAGCTATAAATAAAAGCTAAAATATCAGGGAGCTTAATACAAAATAAGCTAAATAAGGGAGGCTGAATGGTGGTGTCTAGCACCAGGGGAGGCAAGGCAGTGGCTTAAGGGCTTTTTTAGGCTTATGCAATAAGCACTTAAGAGCTTTTTACCCAAAACCAACCACAAACAGATTAAAAGGACCCATAATAGAGCTTATTTCCAAACTATGAGAGCTTAAGGCCTAATTAAAACTGCTGATAATTAAGCTCTAAGTTCAAGGTTTCAAAAGAAAATGCATACCACCTTTTGACTTATACTTGGTCAAATTAAAGGGACAGAACAAGGGGCTTTTGAAAAGAGCTAGTAACACTCAAATAAGCACAAACAAGGTGTGCTTAAGCTGTCTACACAGCTTAAGTGGTTTAGCTCACTTTGTGGCTTATAAAACTTTGACAGAAAGCAAAGGAGCCTTAAAAACTTATTTTTACACTAATAAAATTTTATAGTAAAATGGACCACTAATGAGCCCACACTCTCAGCCAAGATTGGCTGAGTGACTTGACCACAACATATCTCAATTATGACCGTTTCTAACGGATAGTGCCAAAACACCCCCTTTATTTATAATTTTGGAATTTTTTAGCTTTTTAAAGAGTAAAGGCTTAGAACGTTATATTAGTTGAGGCTTAAACAAACTTTTTGCACATGGTTATGTAAGTTTAAACAGAATTGATGCTTAATTACACTTCCACACAATTTTGATAAATGCAAATAGACAACAAAAAACTCTTATCTTTTATTAAAAACAGAAATATTACAACAAAAACTTTTAAAACAACTGAGTATAATAATCTTAAAGCAAACTTAATTAAATTTTACACTAAGAAAAGGAAAAACAGGGGATGATGTCTTCGGCTTGGTCTCTTTTTCTTTTATAGAAGCTCAGAGTCTTTCTTTGGTCTTGGTTTGTGTTTCTTGTGTGTGTAGAAACTTTCCCAAGCAATCCTAGCCCTTGTTTGCAAGTTGTGTTACTTCTGGCTCAATCTCGGCCATTGAAGGGGTCTCGGGTTGAGTGGGATTGCCAAGTGGGCATGGGTTATAAGGTTGGGGTGAGCTGGGAAGTGTACTAGGGGTAGTGGTATGGCCTAGAAACCATGGGAGACTCTGGTATGGTTTTGGCGCCAAGGGGTATCGAGTACCCTGTTGGTTGCAGGTTTAAAAGAAAAGAATGGGGAAGGTGCAAGAGTGCCCCCCCATCTTTGGTTCTCTATTCATTCTTTCTAAGCCAAAAAAAACAGTTATAAAAGAGTTTGGAAAGTGACACGTTTGGCCCTTGTCGTTTTATAACAAAAGAATTAAAAGGGGTTTTGGGTAATTGCAATAATGGTCCCTCTAGTTTATAACAGCAGATTTATAAAAGGTTTATGGGAATTGCAAATTTGGTCCCTGCTGTTTTTTATACAAAAGAATAAGGGGAAAGTATTTGGGGTTGTTTTTGGGGTTTGATTTTGTGTTCCCCCCCCCCCCCCCCCCCCCCCCCCCCCCCCCCCCCCCCCCCCCCCAAGTTTTTGCGGGGGGGGGGTGGTGGGGGGGGTTAACCCCCCATAAAAAAAGATTTGGTAAATTGCAAAAACAGTCCCTGCTGTTTTATAAAGGAAAGTTTAAGTAAATTGCAAAACCAGCCCTTGTGTTTGGTTTTTCTATTTTTCCTTTTAAAATAACTTTCAAACTTGGCACTTTTAGCCCTTTTCTTTATTTTTTTCATTTTTAATTATAAAACAAGGTTTTTAAAATTTACACTTTTGGTCCTTGAGTTTTATAAAAAGGGTTTTTTTGGGCTAGGGTTTTGTGTTGGGCCCATTGGGCTTGTATTGGGCCCAACTGGGTTTGGTTTGGCCTATTGGGTACAGGCTTAGCTATTGGGCTTTTTCAAGCCCAATAAGCTTTGAAGTGGGTTTTGTGTGTACAATGGCTGAGATTGGCTGTAACTGGGCTAGGATTGGGCCTTCAAAGTCTTCACAGTCTTTGTCAAATGCACACAAATGGGCTGCTGTAATTGATTGAGGGCCCATTTGGTCTTCACAGTCTTCATAATTATACTATTGGGCTTTCCCGGCCCATCAGATGGGTTAAGATTGCATCCAATAGTATTCTTCAGTTCCGGCTCCGGTTTGACTGCTGATTCATTAGTATTGACTCTGACTTTGGCATTTTTGGACTTTGGCCTTGATTTTGCACAGTCTTTTCCATTCCATGCTCAGTTTTGTCATTTTGGCTTGGTTTTCTGTCTTTTTGTTGATATCCACTTCCTGCACAATACAAATGCAAAACAAACATATATTTGGCAGTTTTTATCTGTTTTTGGTCATTTAAGCTCATTTTTGAAGGTAAAAGATATGTGTAATTAAGCACATATCAATTAACAAACCCTAACTCTTGATACACCTTTGAAATACCTTAGATTATAACACTAATGATATTTGTATGCTTGCTACCCTTGTAAATTGAAAACTATAGAAACCCTATTAATGGGGTTTGAGTCGTGGGTTGGAGTAGGGAGAACAAGAGAGGTAATTTGATTTTTTTACTTGTGAATTATGTGTGTGAATGAGGCTTGTATTAGTTTTCTTTCTATAGTGCAAGACTTACCAAAACAACCTCAACAAAACCATATGTTTAGAAGGGGTTTAGGGTACCAATGGTACAAGGGTACAAAGAGCTCTCCTCCTCCCTAAGTAAATTAGAAGTGACATGGTACTTAAGCACATGGTATTTTTCTAAGGCAATTGGTAATTACTTTAAGTGAAATGGTTTTGATTTTTGTGTGTATGTATAAACATATACACGGCATACATAAGGTTTTTGTGTAAGATTTACATAATTTTTGGGTATTGGGTATAATAGTGGGTATTTGTTTGAGTATAGATAGATATTGGTGCTTCCGGATATGCCTACATGTATTTATTGTGAAACGTAGACGTTTTACGCAACGTATAAAAATAAAATGTGAAAAGTTATAAATTGTCCTCATAAAAATAATATAATACTTGTTTGACGTAAACTTTTATTTGTTTGATGTCGGTTTACGTTGATTGTTGATTTTTAGTTTACGCGATTTAACTAACGTTGAAAATTAAAAGTAAACGCGTAAAAGTTTAAAATAAATAGTTGAATATTAATTGACGATGTGAAAATGTTAATTGTTATAGTTTCCCCGTGTTAAAAGAATTTCGTCCTGAAATTTATTTTGAGTTGTCTTCCGGAGTGGTGTTGGTGAAGAGGTGTGAGTTTCAATTCCTTGATGGTGGTTAAACTTGCCAGTGCATTGCCCTGGTGGCTAACGATGTGTCTTTGAATTTTTGGCTTAAGATTTGGTATAAGATGATGTCAGTTTTATATTAAGACGAAGTAAGAGTTTACTTAGTTATTATGATTAGTAGCTATACGTTTTATGAATACACACACAAAACTTGATATAAACTGAAAATTGGTTTTTGGCAAAAGTTTTATGGTGACTACTCTGAGCAAGGCATGGTCCTTCCTCAATTATACATAGGTGAACAGGATATGTATATTTAAGGTCTAAAGATGCAATGCTCATTTTCGTCAAATAGTGTTATGTATTAAGTAGTATCAAAATGGCTTACAGTGTCAGAAAATAGTTCACAAGATAAAAAACAAGGTAGTTTTTAGGATGACAACAAAATGGTTTGCGAGATGACCGTATGATGGCTTATAAGATAATAGTTAAATGGCTTAATATAGTAAAATAATTTATGCGATGGAAACAAAATTGTTCTGTAGGGTAAAACTAGAATGTTAGTTTATTTTACGATAGTAAGATAATTTGTCAACGGTAGTAAAATGGTTGGTCATGTGGTAGTGAAATGTTTTATAAAGTTATGATGCTTCAGGGAGCGGTTTGCATAATGAATTGAAAACTGTAGTAAAATTGATGAAATTTTCGCAGTACATAAATTTTGATAGATAATTTGAAATCATTCGTACAGTACAATAGGAATTTTAAAGGAAGTACAACGAGAATTCCTAAGGGAAATAGAGTCCAAGCATTGATATCATCTTCCATGTCGTCAAGGTCTTGATCGGTTTCTCCACCTTCTAAGGCATACACCATTTCACGTGCTTCAGTACCTCTAGTTTGGTTTCTATGGTTCTGATTCTTTAACTCTGGGCAATCACTCATGTAGTGCCCTTGATTTCCACATTCAAAGTAAGTGAGGGTTCTTTGATTCTTAGCAGCAGCAGGATTCCTACAATCTCGGGTCATGTGGCCAACCTTCTTACAATTCCTGTACTTTATAGTGCACGGCCCATTGTGGTGTAGCTTGCACCTGTTGCACAGAGGTAGAGTTCCAACATACTCCTTCCTTTCACCTTACCCAGCTGTGTAAGCTATAGCCACACTTTGTTTCTTGGGAGGTTGTTGTTGAGCTTGGTTGTTGTTATCAAATTTCATCTTCTTTTCAATTTGCCTCTCAGCATAGGCACGAACCTTCTGGTCCATTAGATCATTAGCAATCTCGATTGCTTCTTGCATTGTTTTTGGTTTAGAAGCCATCACGCTACCCTGAATCATGTCGGGAAGTCCCCCCAACATATTTCTCTACTTGATCGGACTTCTCGGGAAACATTCTCTCGCACATCAGTGCCAATTCCTGGAAGCGTTGTATGTAGCTCACAACGTCCGTTCCCTTGACCTTCAGGTTCCACATTTTGATCTCCAGCTTCTTGATCTCGCCTCTAGGACAATACTTGTCAGTCAGCATCATCATCAGTGTTTTCCATGGCATTCCATAAGCAGCATCATGACCAACAGTTTTAATGTGGGAGTTCCACCACGTCAAAGCATTTCCAAGTAGAGTACATGTAGCAAACTTGATTTGGTACGTGACAGTGCAGTTGCTTATGTGGAATACAGATTCCATTTTCTTAAACCGTTGAGTTAGACCAACGACTCCTTCAGTACCCTTGAAATTAAGGGGTTGGCATTTTAGGAAGTCGCTATAGGTGCACTCACGAGTAGCGCGCTCTGTCCTTCTGCCACTTTCAGAATCATGGCTATCATCGCCATTTCCATTGCCTCTATTAGATTCATACTCAGCCAATGCAGTAGCAACGCCTTGGGCTATCAGTGCCTTAATGGCAGCATCGGTCATAGGGGTGGTGGTTTTCTTTGGCAGCATTTTCTTCAATATCAGAAAATATAAAATTAGTTTACTTCTAAAAGTCATGCTCCAAAAATGAAATGATGCAAGGTGACAAGTTAAAGTCCTGTTTCAATAGTATAGGACGGGTGTTTAAACTCGGAGTTGAATGATAAAGATAACTTGTGGGATCGACGTACTATGACATGTTTTAATGCTATATAATACGGTATTATGTAATATCATCAAAAGTTTTAAAGACCATTGTGTCCTTCACAATTTCTTTGAGAAATGTTCTAGTATTTATATAAATAACTTTTATATAAATAAGTGTAAAATATACGTAAAAGAATGTAAGCATATATATATGTATACATGTATGTCATGTAAGCACGTAATGTGAACAAGTAATGTAAGCAAGTAAGCAAGTAGTGTGTATACACATGAAAACGTTTAATGTGATGCAATGTTTGTAAAAATGGTTATAGTCTAGGTAAAATATGTAACCTAGTTATCTATAACCTTGGCTCTGAATACCAATCTGTAACACCCCCCAACTTGGATCGCAGCGGAAATATGCTCGGTAGCTTTACTTCATAATACCATTGCACAAGACTTGAGAGAACGACCTCTCAATGTGTCGTTTGAAATGTAATCTTGTATTGTTTAGACTCCAATGCACATCAAGTAAGCCAAGCATCTAATTCACCTGAGAAAAACATGCTTAAAAATTTCAACATAAAGTTGGTGAGTTCATAGATTTTTGTAAATGTAAATGTAAATCACAAAAACTATGTATATAAATTTACTGTGTTACAAGTGCCGCCCATACAAGACTTGCAACACATAAAATCAAATATATAGTTTTTCTTAAAATGCGTGTAAATACGAACCATACAAAATGCGTTTGTTAAAATGTTGGAATCAAAGATTTGTAAAGCGTATATGACAATTTTAACCCTTATAATAGTCATAAAAATTTATGTATAAATATTGAACCGTAATTGTTTAAAGTGTGTATTGCTTGGTATGCAATATCCAAAGAAGTGCGTATTGCTTGGTATCCAATATATGGAGAATTGCGTATTGCTTGGTATACAATATCCGAAGACGTGTGTATTGCTTGGTATAAAATATCCGAAAAAGTGTGTATTGCTTGGTATACAATATCCGAAGAAGTGATTTAATTAATGCTACTTGCGCTCATAAGTAAAAACAACTATCGTATCTCACCGTGAGATATGAAAAGGAGTTTGAAATTAATTATATAATGAGTTTGTAAACGTTCATGTATCCGAGTATATAAATGAGTTACGAAATCAAGTATGTAAACAAGTATGCAGAAGAGTATGTAAAAGAGATTGTAAATGTATATGTAAACCATTTGTAACGAGCATGTATTCTCCCCTGAGATTTGTAAAGTAAATGTAAACCAAGTGAAAGAGGGGCTATAAACTCACCTCTAGTGAAAGTTGTGATTATCGCAAAATCAACAAAGTAATCGTCGCTAATGATCCGGAATGCAACCTAATTAATTATAGGCCGTATAAGTATAATGTATTTAATATAAATACAATACCACATGTTATATAGTTACACCACCACCTAATAGTTTTAGTTTAATTTAAAAAGTCAAAATAATATTTAAATCTCATTTGTTAAATAAATATCTATTTAATTGTACCCATAAAGAAAAATATTATTTTTGTTCAACAATGTATTATTTGTTAATAATACATGATTTACTATTTTTATTGATTATATAATGATATTATATAAGTAGTTTAATTGATTTTATAAAAGTAGTGTACAAAAGTAAAAATAGTGCACAAGGTTTTATAAATCTCATATCTTTATCGTTTTAACTCCGTTTTATACGTTCCTTATGCCCACAGTTTCGTATTAAGAAAATCTATTAAAATATTACATTTATAATATTTTAGCTACTAACTAACAGTAAAATTTACAGATTCTATGAAAATATATAAAACTACTTTTATATATTTAATCTTTGTAACCTTATAAAAATCATAACTCATTCATTTTAATTCCGTTTCGCTTCTTCTTTATATGTATGGAATCGTGACGAGATAAACTATTTAAATAAAAAAACTCGCTGTTTTTATAAAAATCTGATTCAAAACAGGAAAACCAATACAATTTATAAAAATAATTTTATTACTTTAAATCTTTCAAACCCGTAACTCATTCGTTATAGCTTCGTTCTTCGAGTTTCTTATATGCTTGGAATCCTCATGACATGTACTATCATCATAAAATATTTGTACATTTTTCCCAGACCTTAAAGAGTAGCTATTTTTATAAAATAACTTTTATAAAAACACTTTTATATATTTAATTATCGTAAACTTGTAAATTTCATAAGTTCTTCGTTATAGCTCGGTTTTTCGAGCTCCTTATAGATCTAGGATCCTTATGAAAAGTACTATTCATATCAGTAGGTTTTACCATTTTATAAAATTCGAGTTTTAACAGATCATTTAAACGGTTTGTATGTATTTATAATTTATAAACAAGTTTATAAATTATTATTTAGTTAAAGTTATACAAGTCCTCCAAGTTACTTTATACCACATATACATTTTAGGTCCTCTAAATTATGTCCATCATGCTTGTCTAAGTAATAAGTCCTCATGATAATTTGTGTATAACTTTTGTAATTAAACTTTCAACAAATTAATTTATAAACTAAACATATAAATTAATTAACCACTTGTATAATGTATATTCTTGTGTTTACATAATTATAACATCATTTCCAACATATGAACATATAGATTTAAATTTTTATATGTATCAATTTATTTTGTAAACTTTATAAAATAATTAGTGGTGATGTAACTAAATAGTACATATGAATATATATGAATGAAATAATCAAATGAAAGTATAGAGATTAATATGGACCTTGTCTATGCGTATGGAGATGAAAGCCCTAATCAAACCCTAATTTCTCTTCAACCCAAAATCCTTTTATAAACCCTTGATTAACAAATCCTAACTCTTGATACACCTTTGAAATACCTTAGATTATAACACTAATGATACTTGTATGCTTGCTACCCTTGTAAATTGAAAATTATAGAAACCTTATTAATGGGGTTTGAGCTGTGGGTTGGAGTAGGGAGAACAAGAGAGGTAATTTGATTTGTTTACTTGTGAATTATGTGTGTGAATGAGGCTTGTATTAGTTTTCTTTCTGTAGTGCAAGACTTAGCAAAACAACCTCAACAAAACCATGTGTTTAGAAAGGGTTTAGGGTACCAATGGTACAAGGGTACAAAGAGCTCTCCTCCTCCCTATGCAAATTAGAAGTGACATGGTACTTAAGCACATGGTATTTTTCTAAGGCAATTGGTAATTACTTTAAGTGAAATGGTTTTGATTTTTGTGTGTATGTATAAACATATACACGGCATACATAAGGTTTTTGTGTAAGATTTACATAATTTTTGGGTATTGGGTATAATAATGGGTATTTGTTTGAGTATGGATACGTATTGGTGCTTCCATGTATGTTTAAATGTATTTTATTGTGAAACGTAGATGTTTTACGTAACATATAAAAATAAAATGTGAAAAGTTATAAATTATCCTCATAAAAATAATATAACACTTATTTGACGTATACTTTTATTTGTTTGATGTCGGTTTACGTTGATTGTTGATTTTTAGTTTACGCGGTTTAACTTAACGATTAAAATTAAAAGTGCACGCGTAAAAGT
>BQNB010062183.1:0-36182 GCA_026074375.1 Tanacetum coccineum
GTTTAAAGAATTAGTATAAGTGCTTATAATTGATTCTCAGCTTATAGCTTATCCTTTTTGCTTATTTCTAGTTCATACTAGCTCATTATGTTAAATTTAGCTTAGTAGTAGCTTGTTTTGCTTATGTGTTGGCTTATTTTAGCTTTTGTGTTTTCTTAAAATAGTTTAAAAAGCCAAAAAGTAGCAAAGTGTGTATTGTATGTTTTAAAAGCTAATTTCCAGCTTATGTGTTAAGTTTAAAAAAGTTTGTTTTCACAAAAGTTTTTCCTTTTTAGCCGTTTCAATAATTTTTGTAAAAAGTTAAAAAAAATAAAATAAAAACAAAAAGCTACAGGTTCGAACCTGTGACCTCTTGCCTCACACACACACACCTCATATGCACACACATTAACCACTTACGCCCTTGGGTCTTTTTCAAACTCTTCTCCCTTTAAATTCCTTTTAAACACATTTTGTTTTCCTTTTTATATTAATAAGCCGTAGCTGTTTAATAGCTTTTTAGGGCTTAATTTTCAGCTTATTTTTAGTTCTTTTTTTTATAAAATTAGTCTTTTAATTTTACACTTTAGTGATTTTTCCAGATTTTTAGAGTTGATTTTTCTATTTTTAATCATTTTTCTTTATTAAAAACTTTAAAATTCATAAAAAATAGAAAAATAATCAAAAAATAGAATTCTTTTTTTATAAAATTTTCTTTTATCATATTTTAGGCTTAGGATTTAAATTTACACTCGTAGGGTTAAAAATTTAGGCTTAGGATTTAATTTCACTTTTTAAAGAACAGGATTTGATCCCCGTTTTCGTTTTCTTCATTTTTCAACTTTAAGTGTTCCCGTTTTAGGATTTCTTTAGCTTTTACTCATTTGTTAGTAATTAGGATTAGGAAAAGTTAAAAAAAATCATTTTTAGGTTTAATTTTAGATAATTTAGATTTTAATTGTCGCATTTCTTTAATTCCCGTTAATGTTTAGTGCTTACTTGTTTAAATTGCTTAGTCATTAATTTTTCTTTATATGATTTATGTTCTTTTAATTGTAGAAGTAGATAATCAATTCAAATCTTTGAAACCATTCAAAACGTGCGATCACGGACTTAACTGATTCTCAATTCGCACTTCGTAGAGGGAAAACGACCGAGAGGTTTTTTTGAGACAACTTTGGTTAAAAGTTTGCTTCTTGAACCCGACGGAAAATATTTACTATACTATAATTGTCTTATCCTTATATACTTATATATTATATTATATAAAGTGTGTTTGGAATGGGATAATTCATTACAATCAGAGTCATATGCATCCAAATCATTAGCTTGATAAGCAGCATTATGAGTAACGACTGTCTGTGTGGCTTGACCTTCTGGGATTCCTGGATCTGTCAAGAATGCTAGTTCGGAAAATTCAGATTGTTGGTTAACTAAGGGAGCATATTCCAATTGAGGGATGGATGATGATAGAGAATAAACGTTGTAGTGAATTGATGGTTGATACTCATTGGATGGATAAGTGATTGAAAGAGGTGTTGATGATTGATGAGTTGAGTATTGTTGAGACTGAAAAGGTGATCCATACTGTGGAGACTGATAAGGTGAAACAAATTGTTGATGTTGAGAGTTCTGGTAAGAGTGCTGATGAGATTGATAAGGAGACTATGTCATTTGGTGAGATGCAACTAAAGCAAGAGGATCGGAGTTGCGTTCATGCATCAATCGAACTTCATTTTTTTTGAAAGGCAACAATCGAACTTTATTTGCATGTCGTTCATGTTGTTCCAAGTGAGCATGAATCTGATCAACATTAGTAGTATGGAAATCTTTGACCAACCTAACATCAGTAACGAATTTGCACCATTCAGCGGGAAGAGTATTCAGAAACTTAGTATTGACTTGAAATTGCTCCAGTGGCATCTTGTAAATATTCATATCATTGAGTAGCAAAGTGAATCTCAAGTAGTACTAGTGTAACGACTCTCCTTTCTTGTATGTAAATTTATCAAATTCATCGTATAACTTGCACTCTCGTTCTTGTTCGTTAACGACGTTCCTTGCATGAGCAGTTTGATTTTCTCCCAAATATCCTTGGCTACACGATGTTGACTAACAAGATCATAAATTTCAGTTGGAAGGCCTTGTAGAATGATATTTATTGCTTTGATGTCACAATCAGCTTGAATGGTTTCTGCGGGAGTTAGCGGTGAGATAATCAGTATATTCCCTTTGGTCTGGTTACACCATCCATCATAATTGTTTGGCCAAACCAAGTGGACCAACCTTTCTTTTCAACAGAAGCAAGAATCATTCTAGCCATGAGGTCTATTCTTCATACATAAAGTCTTCCATAATAGCTTTTCTACGAAGTTCATACAGAGTGTTTTTTAAGCATCGGTGGTTTATCTGTCACCAGACCTGAGAGATGTGACTATACAACAAGGTCGTCATTTGATAAAAAGGTATGTTTCAATGATTACCATGTTGAATCGAGAAGCGATCACACAAACATAACACACAAAAAACGTAGAGGACTATCTACGCGTCCTGATGCAACACATAGGATCATCTACTTCTTACACCAGTCTCTCATCGACACACAACGAAGTCGTGTACACTACTGTTCTCATCGCGTTTTAGCGTGTCTAACACCAACCCATAGACACATTAACGTGACTAGATCTTCTTCTCTACATCATTCATTAGCACACAAGACCAACATCTTACCCACAGCACATACATTAGAGATAAGCTGTTATTGCTGACTAGCAGCACATTCCTATCGACTCTAACATCAAGCCTGTACACACCATAAAGAACACGCTTATACACATCATCAATGTCTAAGTGAGAGATCAATCACCACTCTACTATCGATGAGGAACTCTATAAGTTTAATATAACTATCCTGACGAGCATCCGTGCTGTCTACTACCACATACCACATTCTGCCGAATGCACGTTTTCTCACTCTAGCACATTCACCTATACTAAATAAAATAATCTCAGTTCAGAGTATCCTTTAAGGCACAAGATACAGACACAGAGACTAACCAAATTACGTGTCCTTTAATCACAGAAAGAGACTGCACAAATTCATTGACTCCTTCTATACTTATACATAGATATATATATACACAAAAGCTGTACAAACTTCAAGATAGATCACTGGTAAATCACAAAGTACACTCAAACATGCACTTTTACACAAACCACACATACACACGAAGTCCCTATTCTATCGAGCACATAACACACATGCATAACAACATATACAATCTTTCTGGTCAAGCGCAAGCCGTCATATATCCACAGCGAACACGAGATCGTACAACCCTCTCTCGGAGCGAAGTCGCGTCTTAGAGAATCATTCCGAACTTCGCTGGTAGCTGCAAGAGCACAGTCTCTTTATCTATCTATAGATGATCTCAGACAACAAGCAGGAGACGAAACTCACGATATGATACTAATGTACTTTGTGTAATAGTGAACCCATTCTCATAGCCGATGTGTCAAACTACATGAGTGCATGTGTCACTACATCACTATCACTCATTGTCACTTTAAAGAAGCACACGGGGGGAGATATGAGTCAGAGTGGGATGCAGCAGATACCTTGTCTCACTCTACGAGACAACACTAACACAAGACAAATCTGAGCGAGAGACATCACACTCGTGCTATACGAGCAGCACAACTATACTAACGCACGCAAACACAAACACCGGTTCTATAACTAGGTACACTCTCTTATCACAACACAACATTAGCATCAACACAAACTTCGAACTACTCATACTCGTACACCAGATCAGTTCAGGATAATAGTACACATATTTTCTTATCAAGTGCAAAGAGGCGACTCTCTTCTGAGCGTAGACTATAAGTACAGTTCAGAACAGTATACTCTGTAACATCTTCACTTGCTTTTCATATTTCTACAATTACTGTGTCACGAGACATTCTTGTACTCTTGTGTCTGAGTATGACAGGCTTGTATATATAATAGCACCACAGTATTACGCGTGTATATTTTCCTGATTTGTGGATCCGTAATTGATGATTACATCTCTTCACATAAAGAGGTCGGATTGTTATCCTTTTTTGTTTATCTCAATCGTATCTTCTATAGGAAATAGATTTTCATACTTGAGTGAGGTACTATCTATTCTTTCTCTGCACTATCTACTGACTCAACTAGGTATGCCTGAACACAGACTCTGCGCAGAAGTTCGTAGTTTTAGGAGTTTCAATAGGAGCTTTGTATCTTATTATGCTGTTGGTAGAGGTTATAATTGACGTCTTCTGTGCGAGCTTCAGCTCTCACATTCATATGTGTTGTCTTTAGAGTCATATTTATCAGTACACGGATCTACACTCATTACAGGCGATTGCTCTCTACTCAACTGTACTTACACACAATCGCAGAGAATAGACAGATCACAGTTTAACATTTGACATATGTGTGCACAACTGACTGATTTTTTCTAGACTGATACATTACAAATTTAGCAGAGTGGAGCAGTACTAGGAGCTGAGAGGGCGTGTGCGGTGAGTCAATTTCTATATATTTGGATTTTGAGTATTAACACAGGTCATCTATCAAGGTGTGTACGGTTCACACAGTGAATAGAGTCTATGAAAACTAGAGAGTCTATGAGACATCAATTACTGTCTCATATAAGATATATCAACACAACACATTTCTAATGGACACATTGTGCGGTCTATATGTGGATATAGATCACTCTTACAGTGAAGGTAGAGAGTTTACTATCATGAGAGAAGGGTCATAGTAGTAAATTCTGTCTGGATTTCTTCGTAGTATATGGGGGGTTTGTGTTTAGGGAGGGTTGGTTGCGTCTTAGAGTCTCTCAGTGCTGACTAGACAGTTAAGATAGTAGTGTGAGATTCACCTCGTGTAACTATAGTTTGGAGGAGATAGGGATCTATAGAGTGTACATAACAGGTGAGTTTAGTTCAGAGATTAGCGTGTAGTAAATCTGTTTAGTTGGTTGGTTTATTTTGAGCGTCATGAGTGATGCGTGACTTAGAGGCAGGGATTTTCTATTGAGACACTTCTTCGCGGATATTACTACTTGAAGATGCCAGTTTCGTTGTACGATACTCTGACAGTAATGTTAGAAGTCTGAGTTAGTTGCTTTCTCTCTAAGTATTCACGACACTATCTATATGAACACGCAGACATAGTGTTCCAGTCTTTGTGTTTATTCACACGAGCACTTCTCAATGGTGTACTTATATGGGGAACAAAGGTGTGCGCTGTAGTGTTAGAGATTGGGACAACTCTTATCTTGTGCGTCTGAGAGCTAATTCTTTGCTTTTACTCTGCAGTAGGCGAGATTCGATCTCTGGTATGTGTATCACAACAGAGTTAATTGTACATACTTAGTGATTATTGTATATGGTGCATACCAGGAGCTATATAGAGCGGTAGTCTATACACGAGAATGCACAACAGATTTCTCTCTCTTTTCTCTATCATTATCTGTCTTAGTGTGCGCAGATGTATATAATGGGATAACTGTTAGATAGTCTCACGTACGATGTAGTAGAGTCTGAATAACACACTTTTTGATATGACGTAAGACACATACGGATTATATTGCTCTATGAAGTGTTACATTAGGAGTGAGAGTTTGATTCTACTGACACGGTATGGTGCACAGGATATTTTGAGTTTATATTAGATTTATGATAGACATTCATTACATACTGAATGAAGATATAGAAATGGAGAGTGTGTTGAGACGAGAGAAAGAGTCTCTTTACTTACACAGAGAGATGCTGATTACTCAGATATACTATAGATTCTCATCTAAGCGGCACACTGGGGCACAGGTTCTGGAGTTCTGATGGGGTTTTTTTAAATGCGACGGTATATACTCCTCATACATTTATATATATTGAGTCGAGAGTATTTATACACACTCACTGTAGCGACACACACAGTATGATGGTCAAACACTTTTGAATATCTGCTTCTTGTTGATGAGTGTAGAGTATACATGAAGAATCAGGGTCACAGATGTAGGCACGTTCGAAAGCACCTCAGGGAGTATCACAGGTTATCTCATTAAATAGGTTCGTGTAGGGATATCTCTGAGATGAGAAGGATATTCTGGATAGGTTTAGAGATTACTCTTATCGGCTAATAGTGTCTCTAATGTCATCAGTTCTAGTGTAGGATAACATTGTGTATAGGGGGTTGGGGTGTATGTCTGTAAGTTAGAGTCTGTAGATCCTTTGTGAGAGTGATCTCTAGGTTTAACACGTAGATATACATGTGAGACATAGTGAGTAGACTTTAGGGTCTTGGGTACTTCTCTATGTGTGAGAGTACACTACACTAGTATTGCGTTCTTATAATTTGGGGATTATGATGTTTTGATTGTGGTGGGTGTTGAAAGGGTTGTTTGGGATGAGGGATTATGTAATATGTGGATTGTGGGGAGTTGTGTTATGCTCGCTATATGATTAGGGAGGAGAAGGTGAGTGTGAGGAGTTTTTAATCAATAAATGTCTAATAAAAAAAAAAAATATATCCGCTCATCTTAATAACAATTACATTGAGGTTTAATGTTGTGGAGTATAGTGTAGGGTGTGGATATCTATATGGAGTTTTGAGTGGAGTGTGGAAATTGTGGTATTTTACAAGCAGTTTTTTTCTTGGAGGTTAAGTGGGGTTGGTGGAGGAGGGAAAATTTGAAGTTTTTTTTCCTCTTTATTAGGTTATATATAAAATAATATATATCTAAATCTACTAAGGTTTAGTTATTTTTTGTTTTAGGGTTTTGATGTTATTTGGATGTTGTGAATGCAACTAATACATTCATGCAAAATAAATCTAGAGCTAATACAAGATAATTAATCCATAAGTTACACTACATACTTCATGAGATAAAGAGAAACAATACTACATAAGTCCTAAATGATTCATGATTCATAGAGAATGACTTTTTAAGTAAAAAGGTTTGGGGTGACACATTTATGAAAACATTTGAAGACTTTTCAAGGTGGAGGTAGAAAGTGTAAGGTGATTGAGGTGGTGAGAAGATATTTAAGATGAGCAAACATGATGTTCATCTCACCTCTTAAAGTGAAGAAAAGGTTTCGGTTGTGAGAACAACATATGCAAGTTGACCCATAATAGTCATGATAGTTGTAGAAAATAGGATGGCCCATGATAGGTGGTTGAAGTTGTGGTGGAGATGGTGGTGATGGAGTGTCATGAATGTGATCAAGAGGAGTGATTAGGGACGAAGAAAGTGTGATATCCAAAGAAGGATGACTTTGAAGTGGTTGATGGTTTAGAGGTCTAGGAGGAACATCCGAAATGTTGTTAAGAAAAGGGTTCAAGTGACGAGGAGAAGTTGGTTCATGTGAAGATGGTGGTGAAATTTGATGTTTTGATTGAAAAGAAGAAGATGTGTTCCCTTGGCTTGATGAGGTTTGATTGGTGGATGTGGTTTTTGATGGTGCATTTGAAGGAGTTAGAGATAAAGCAATTATTGTAGGAGAAGGTGTGGTGGTGACATCTTCATCACTAGAGATGTTGACAAATAGTTTTGAGAGTGTCCACGTAGCAATTGGAGTATGTCGAAAGCGTTCGTAGCATTGGAGAAGGAGTCTTCGCTAGTTTTGGGCCTTCGCGCCCTTTTCAGGATTAATTTATTATATTTTAAAATTGGAGGTTAAAGGGTTAACGACCGTTAGGTGTTTGTTTGGTTTAGGGACTAACGGTGCAATAGATTAGGACTACTGACGTAACAGTTTGAGGACTAACGGAGCTAGGGAGTTAACTGGGTTATGGTTAAGTGGATTTAGTGGGCTTTTGGGCTTTTTATGATAAATGGGCTAGTTTTAAAGGCTTAATGGGCTGACTTGGCCCATTAACTTGGGTTGGGTTGGCCCACTAAGATGCATACGCCTTTGGCTTCAGTTTTCCATGCTCTTTCTAATCACGTGCTTGGTTTTGTCTGTTTTGGCTTCGTTTTTGTCTTTTTGTGAATATTTGTTACCTGCACAATACATAGCGCAAAACAAGCATATATTTGGCATTTTATGTCTGTTTTTGGTTATTTAAGCTCGTTTTAATTAGATAAAGGTATGTGTATTTAAGCACATACCACACCATATCTGGTTATGCCGTAACAATTGCTTAAATATGGAAAGCCGTGTAAGAAGGTTACGGCGTAACACCTTTATCAGTTACACCGTAACAGGTTTGATACCTATAAATAGAGGCCTTATTCAAGCTATTCTGACATCACTTCCTCCACAGCCAATTGGAGAGGCGACAAAGGCTTCCAACCTTTGAAGAATTCCACCTAGAGTCCAAGGGAGATCACACTTTACTTACTTTTTGTATTTAATCGTTCAAATATAAATACTGTAAGAATTATGAGAATTTAATCTATGATTACTTTTATTTCTTGTTGTGTTTTCATTACCATGAGCGGCTAAGCACTTAAAGTGCTAGCCTAGTTATGCAATTACTGTTGTTATGATATTTGTTTCCTGTTAGATTATGGTTTCGTTAGATATTCCTTGACTATCGTGTAACCCTGGGTTTTGGTAGTACGGGTGGTTTGGACCTTGCTTGCCCCATTATTAGATTATCTAGTCAATATGGGATCCATCTGGTACTAGGGAGAATCTATGACTCCGAACCCTAGTGTAGGAACTAACCGGTCTCCGCACTTATCACCCAATATATTTAAAAAACACAGGAACTCTTTTAGAGAGGGTTAATAATCTGTATAGGTTATTAGATCAATTTTGGGAATAGTTGGGATTAATCACTGCAACCTAGATATCCTACCTCCTATACGATTTGGACTGAGTCAGAATCACAGGAAGTATAGGATAGACTATATATGCTTATTCAAGTCTATCGACCTTAGAAACCACTAATGAAATCATAGTTTAACATTGCACAGGAAAACATTTTCATAACATTAGTAATGAAGTAACTGGGTTAGCACATTTTCTCTCCAGATATCTCCAACTCATTAATTTTTAGTATTTAATTTTATTGTTATTTTTAATTCCTTTCAATTCAAATCAAAAACCATTTTATAAACGTGACATTTCAAATTAAAACTAATTACAACTTAGCTCTTGGGATGACCTCGGATTTACCATTCTATACTACCCACGATCGGGTTCTCTGCCCGTTAGTGCGTTGTCAGGTAGATCGAGTTTTATAAATTTAAAACTTGGTAAAAATATATTTTAAAATAAAATACGCATCACCATATATTCAGATTCATACATGTGAATCAGATTTAGACATGCAACATCTTAATAAACAAACAACACCTTATATTTGTTAGGAACAAGAAAAGTCTCGGTCACTTCCAATATTAACTAGTCAAACCCCTATCGGTGTCCTAATCTTATCAACTTGTTCCATCAACGTGATGTAACACGCAATAACGGTAAATAGTCAAAAGACCCATCGGTAGTATATAGTGTTTAAGATTTGTATATGGTCTTTATTCGTTTGGATTAAGGACATCGGCTTACGCTAATTAATAAACAAAACCAGATATGATTAAATAGTAACTTTGATTATTTGCATGACAAGATCTGATTAAGTAACTAATAGAAGTCTTCATTAAAACAATTAATTTGTAAAATAAATTTTTGACTGAGTACACCTTTTTTATAAGTTAAGGTCCTAAAATTAAAGATCGTAATCATTAAACCATTGCTTTTAGAATCATATGAAACTAATCCGAGTAGTCATAAACTTCTTTATTATCGAATCCAGCATCAAACATATCTCATTTGAAAAATGTTATATTTTGTCTTAAAAACTTGTGAAGTATACGAACATAATATAAATCCCGTGGACGACCTGGTCTTACCTGAAATATTATACTAAATATGTGGGTTATACTTTACCCGTGTGTTTCCAATCAATAATCGGTAATTCTATCTAAAAATTCAACGCTTATTGAAACACATCAACTAGTCACATTAAAAGGGCTTGCAAAGGTGTAAAGTTGGCAAACAAAGCCAATGGTTTTAGCCACAAAGGGATTTCAGGATGGGTTTTCATCCACTCACTAAAAGGTCATAATATGTTTTAATAAATCTCTTTATGAGTTATTAATGTTAACATATGTATCCTGAGCGTACTTTGTTAGGATGAGATGTTTCGTGGTGGTTGACTTAGGAGCAACGTTTCATGTGCGAAAAGATAGTATGCTGGTATCAAGACCCTATTGAGTCGCTGAATGATGATCTATACTTACATGGGAAATGAGTCCAACAACCCTGGTGCATTGACGAGGTTGTGTAGATCTTAGGTTTTATTTCTGTAAAGATGTTTCTTTGATAAATGTTTTTTACATATCCTATATAAGGAAGAATTTTGTTTCTAGTATATTTTAATAATTATGATATAAACAAGTGAATAAACTAATAAATTTGTTTTATGCCAAACATGGTGTGTTTTATCTGTTTTGTTTATTTGAGTAAAATCAAATATTCAGCTTAATATTGTTAATGATAATATTGCTTCAGCCTTCATGTCAACCTCTAAACTGAATGATTTAATCCTATGTGTTGATCTCACTTGAATGGATCTTGAATTCTTTAGCTTGTGTAAGGTTTAGTTATGCAAGATAAATCATACACAACTATGATAGAAACTTTGTAAAATATATCAAAGATTATACGAAATCTAATCTTTGATCAATAAGAAGAATATGCAATAGAACAATGATTCTAATGAACACACAGATTAACAAACAACTCTTTAATATATTAATACGAATACTCTAACTAGTATTAGGGTTACAAAACCTTGAAGCTATGAATTCTAGATGACAACGTATATTGACTGACTTACTGACTGATTGACTGTATTGACATCTAACTCTATGCCCTAGGACCTCTTTTTATATATCAAGGAGTCCTAATGGGCTTACAATATATTCCTAAGACTTAAAATATTTTCTATGATCTATTCTATAAATAACTAATACTTATCACGTAAGCAATCTTGATCTTTAAGAAATCTTTATTCTTTCTTTTGTCTTTATCCTTTCTCTGACAGTAAAAACTCTTTCAGTAGCCTTAATCTTTGAGCAGTAGTAACTTATACACCAACAGCGGTAATATTCTAGCAGTAGTAACTTTACTTTAGCAGTAGTAATTTTACTCTAGCAGTAGTAACACCTTAGAATATTTTCCTTAAACTTCCTGAGCAGCAGTAACTTGAACTAGCAGTCTTAAATTTTGCACTAGCAGCATTAACCACTTAAAATATCTTCCTTGAACTTATACCAGCAGTATTAATTCCTCTAAGCAGCATTAACTACAACAAGAACAGTAGTAACTCCAAACAGCATCAAAAAGCTTTTAATCCCAACACTATGGCATGCTAGACTAGGCCATGTCTACTTTAAGAGGATGCAAGATATGTATAAGGATGGGTTAATCCCAGCTTTTGACATGGACACTGAAAAGTGTAAGACTTGCATGCTGAAAAAAATAACTAAGAAACCATTTCAAAATGTAAAACGTGAAACCAAAGTTTTGGAGCTGATCCACAGTGATTTATGTGATATGCATGCTACTCCCTCATTAGAGAATAAGAAAATACGTTGGTGTACATTTATTTGATGAATTGCTTCAAGGTTTTGTTATGTTTATTTACTACATACTAAGGATGAAGCATTAGATAAATTCAAAGTATTTAAAACTAAAGTTGAATTACAACAAGGGTCCCTGATCAAAAGATTTAGGACTAATAGGGAAGGTGAGTATATGGATACTTTGTATTTTAGTATGTTGGTATTATCCATGAAATGGCTGCCCCTTATATTCCATAACAAAATGGTATATCTGAAAAGAAAATAGAGTACTGAAAGAAATGGTTAATTCAGTGTTATCATACTCAGGACTGAGTCAAGGATCTAAGGTGAAGCTATGTTAACAGCTTGCTATTTATTAAATAGGGTTCCTAATAAAAGAAACATGATTACCCCTTATGAACTCTGGACTAAAAGGAAACCAAACCTGAACTACCTCAGGGTTTGGGGTTGTAGGGCAGTTGTAAGACTCCCTGATTTAAAGCTAAAAACTTTAGGTGAAAGAGGCATTGAATGCATCTTTGTTGGATATGTTGAGCATTCCAAGGCTTTTAGGTCTTTCTGGTTATAGAACCGAATGATTCAGTTTGAATTAACTCTATAATTAAATCAAAGGATGCTATCTTTGATGAGAATAGATTCTCTTTATTCCCTAGACCAAGTCTCAATATTCCTAATAAAACTGAAGACTTGGGTGGTTCAGTGGTCCATGAAAAAGGTCCACTAAAGAGGTTGTTTGCAACCTGATTCTGAGCTTAAGAAAAGAAAAAGGAATAGGACACCCAAGGACCTTAGACCTGAATTTTAATTATATTTAATTGAAGGAACAATGGATGAGGTCTTTGACCAACACTCCTATTGATTTAAGGTTGAAGATGACCCTAAAACATTTGATGAAGCAATGAAGTCCTAGGATGTTGCTTTCTAGAAAGAAGCAATTAATGATGAGATAGATTCCATCATGGCCAAAAATATTTGGGTGTTAGCTGATCTACCTCCAGGTTGTAAACTTCTTGATTGCAAATGGATCTTCAAAAGTGTGACACCCTTACAATCAAACAACAACGAAAAGGTAACCAGGGGTGCGACTTCAAAGATCAAGGTACAAGTCACAGAAAACGACCTCAAAATGAGACGTTTTAAAAATAAAGTTTACATTCGATACTTGAAATATCAGAGTTTTACAAACAAGGTCCCATAAGTTTCAAAATGACACAAGCATTCAAAACATACACAAGTTTAAACAGGACATATAGTTTAGATAAAGTTTTCATCGAATGTAAATAATAGAAAGTCTTTATAAAACACAATGTTTTTCAAAAGAAATTTTATCGAACGTATAAAACTTAGAGTCTCCAAAGTACATATCCGTGCGGCTTTCCTCTGAGCAATATACCTAAAAGACCCAAGATAAACATGTGAAAAACGTCAACAAACATTGTTGAGTAAATTCATATGTTTTGTTAGTAAAACAGTGTTTAAAAAAACCGAGTAATGTTATTGAAATCAAGTATAGTGCTCTAACGAGCAGTTAAGTGGACATCAAGATTTAAGTAATAAAGGACCAATGAAACATATTCAATAGTCAAAAAATGGTTATTATTGCACTAAGCTCATGACACCGAACCTTAACAAGCAATGTCAAACCCGAACCGGGGTTTGTTCCCCATGATAGTGTAGGATGTTGCCAAACACCCTAGATAATACCTTAAATGTTAAATGCATCACTGGTTATCTAGAAACCAGAACCAGACGGGGATTGTCAGTCCTGATAGATCTATAAAAAACACTCACGTTTACTACAATAGCAATTAACGGCTCATGATCGGAAAAGGAGACTTAAGTGGCAATAAAGGTACTTAGGCAATAACATCAGGCATAGCATACAGTTTTGTACTTGTGTCCAAAATGTAAAACAAAGTATGTAATCTCCCCCGTGGAGTTTGAAAAGCATTAAGTGATAAAAAAAGGGCTATGAACGTACATTTAGCAAACGATGAGAAAAGAATAATAAACAACGAAGAAATGACGTCAAGAGATCCTAACCGCGACCTAAATTAATGACGCGCTTTAGGAGAATGAAATATACAACGAACGCCGCATAAGTCCTTTATAGAAAGTAATAGAATCCATATGTGTTTGTGTCTTAGTTTATTTAGCAAAACGTGCTTTTAAGAAAATATAAGATTCGTAGTTAAGTTACGCCACTTTTACGAAAAATTACTATTTTTGGAAGCTTAGAAATACTGAACGTAAATGTTTTCTAACATATTTTTTAATCCCAATTTACGTCTAAACGCACTCAGTGATCCAAACGTCCAGTTTTCCTTTTTATTCCGCTAGTATATACATTTTTTCAACATGACCTTTGTATTTTTTTGTAAACCCTTACGCTTATGAAATGTCGCCTTTATAAAGTTTCTAACGCTCACTAATAATTTCATAAGTGATACAATAGCATTCGCTAAAGTTTTCAAAGCTCAAACGGACTCAAAAACGCTCGAAATGCCCTTTCAAAGAAAGGTTTAGGATTGAGCTTACAAAAGGTGTTGAACAAGCAAACTATCACATGAATCAAAGAGAAGAGATGATTTCTTGCAAAAATCTCAAAATATTATTGAAACCCTAACTTGTAGATCTTGAATTAAACCTTGAAAATGGATGGATTGAACTTTGAAAACACCTTCAACAACCTTGAAAACAACTCTTGTATACTTGAATAATGGAGAAATAGAAGACAAATGAAGGATGCCCTATGGTGGTGGTGTGCCATGAGGTTAAGAGAGAAGAGGAAAGAAGATGGTGTTTTTTTGTAAGTTTGAAAGTGGTATAGATAGTGAGTTATTGTTATGATCTAGGTTTGCAAATTTCAGCTATCCAAGTGTCCCATTATACTTAGAAATGAGACACCTAAGATGTGATAATCATGCACTAGTCCATGTGTATACCAAAAATAATTAAGATGATAGGGAGAGTTATTGGTAAATTTTTGTATAGATTTTGGAATAAGTGGGTATTTTTAGGGCCAACGGGTATATACGTAAAATATTGCAAGAGTTTAGGCGAAACCACGAAGCAAAAACAAACAAGACCAAAATAAACTTATATTACATAGGCTACTTGTCCGGAAAATAATATTTACAGAGGGCACGAAGAAACGGATATTAAACCATAAGGGCGGCTCAAGCTTAACTTGGAACGAAAAATTACTAATCGAGTAAATAGTAAAAACAACATTTTTCTCAAAAGTAAAATAGTAATTAAAATAAGGATTAAATTTCGACCCGAATTTTACAAAGTGGCCTAACAGTCTACACCGTTATGGGAACTCTGGGGGGTCCCCAGATTTCCAACAGCGGTGACAAATCAGCTGACAGGTGGTTTGAGAAAGATAAAAAATACTTGCTACATAATTGGTATGAATATTCAGGTCCTCGCTTAGAATTCTGGCGAACTTTGATGATGGGAATACGATTCTACTTTAGTTGTTTGACCTCAGGGTCTAAAATCTCTATAGGTTCCTCGATAAAGTGTAGCTTGTTGTTGAATTGAATTTCATTTGATGGAATGACAAGGTTTTCATCTGATAAACTTTTCCTTCAGGTTCAAGACGTGAAAGGTGTTATGGATTCCACTGAGTTCCTGCGGCAGTTCAAGTTTGTATAGCTCGATTAACATGTTCGAAGGGTTCAATAAAACAATTAAGCAAAATAGCAAACGAATATATGAATAAATAATAGTTGATACATAAAATTTATACAATGTGCGTGTAGGTACGGATTAGTTGTTATGAAAATCCTTAATGAAAGGATTGAATATTTGTAGTGAGGAGAAGGCAAGTGAAATCGAAGAATTAATATGTCATGCTGATAATCAAAGAAGCATATATCAAGTATCAATACATGTCAAGATCAAAAAATGAATTTGTGTTGATAATCAATGCGAAAGAAGAAATCAAATAAATTATTAGTCTTCAAAGGAAGTGAATGCCAATAATAAGAGGTCATAACGTGTTTCATATTTCAGGATTATAGAATCCTAAAAGAGAGATTAATTATCTTTATGAACAAGGCAACAAACAATCATTAATCAATGCAACGAAAGAATGAGTAGATCACAAAAGAAGAATGGTCATAGCATCGTGAGAGGAATAGATGAGAATATATGAAGAAACAATATAAGATGCCGCGAGCATGTAAAATACGAACGCTTCAACAACTTAAGAGAGTATGTAAAAAGAACATATGTACAAATGTAATAATGATCAAAATGATAAATATAGAGGGTGATTTGCATAAAAATATTAAGAATAAAACAAGCATGAAAAAGCATTTGTATGAATAATAAGTCAAACAATGGATCAATTGATTATAATAGTAATAGATAGAAGTAGGTGTCAAGAATAACAAAATATAGTAACGGTAAAAAAGAAATGAACGTAAAGAATTATGAAATACTTTATAGAGTCACTGGTGAAATTAATCGATGCAACGAGGGTATTGATACCAATAGTTGAAAAGAGAGGCAATTTCAAAGAAACAATATGTCAAGATGGCTAAACGAGATAGGTAGGTTAATTGTCCAAACAATTAATTATTAAAGAGAGTTAATACCAAATAGCTAAAACATGAAACATATTAAGGAAATGGTATATCAAGGATGTTAAAATGAGATATGAAAAGTTAATGATATTCTAGTCGGAAGACGTGGCTTTCATTAGCGTGGTTTGTCTCGAGAGTCTTTATGCGTGATTCGTTCTCAGCATCTCAAATCTCGTTCCATTCTAGGCGAAAGAGCATGTCAACCATACGGTGAGCTATAAGTTGCTTAATAGTTGTTGAACTATCACTCCTCAACAACAACACAACGGGGAGGCTGGGGGCGTGTCGCGAAGGCAGCGTGGAGTGGCACGTGATCACCAACTATTAAGCAACTTATAGCGTCACGCGATGTTGACATGCTCTTTGCGGCCTAGAAATTGCGGCTCGAGATTTGAGATTCGAGAAACCGAATCACGCATAAAGACTCTCGAGACAAACCACGCTAATGAAAGCCACGTCTTCCGACTAGAATATCATTAACTTTTCATATCTCATTTTAACATCCTTGATATACCATTTCCTTAATATGTTTCATGTTTTAGCTATTTGGTATTAACTCTCTTTAATAATTAATTGTTTGGACAATTAACCTACCTATCTCGTTTAGCCATCTTGACATATTGTTTCTTTGAAATATGCCTCTTTCAACTATTAATATCACTACCCTCGTTGCATTGATTAATTTCACGAATGACTCTCTAAAGTCTTTCATAATTCTTTATGTTCATTTCTTTTGACCGTTACTATATTTTAATATTCTTAACACCTACTCCTATTTATTACTATTATGATTATTTGATCCTTTGTTTGACTTATTATTCATACAAATGATTTTTCATACTTATTTGATTCGTAATCTATTTATGCGAATCATCCTCTATATTTATCCTTTCTGATCATTATTACTTGTTAACAATGTCTTATTTACATTACTCTCTTAAGTCCATTGAAGACGTTCTTATTTTACATGCCGCGACATCTATATTGTTTCTTCATATACTCTCAGTTATTCCCTTGCGATGCGATGACCATCTTCATTTTGTAATCTACACATTCTTTGTTGCATTGATTAATGATTATTTGCTGCCTTGTTGAATAAAGGTAATTAATCCATCTTTAGAATTCTATAATCCAAAAATATCAAACACATTATGACCTCTTGTTATTGGCATTCACTTCCTTTGAAAACTAATAATTTATTTGATTTCTTCTTTCGCATTGATTATCAACACAAATTCATTTTTTGATCTTGACATGTATTGATACTTGATATATCTCTCATTGATTATCAGCATGACATATTAATTCTTCGATTTCACTTGCCTTCTCCTCACTACAAATATTCAATCCTTTCATTAAGGATTTTCATAACAACTAATCCGTACCTACACGCACATTGTATAAATTTTATGTATCAACTATTATTTATTCATATATTCGTTTGCTATTTTGCTTAAATTGTTGATTGAACCCTTCGAACATGTTAATCGAGCTATACAAACTTGAACTGCCGCAGGAACTCAGTGGAATCCATAACACCTTTCACGTCTTGAACCTGAAGGAAAAGTTTATCAGATGAAAACCTTGTCATTCCATCAAATGAAATTCGATTCAACAACAAGCTACACTTTATCGAGGAACCTATAGAGATTTTAGACCCTGAGGTCAAACAACTAAAGTAGAATCGTATTCCCATCATCAAAGTTCGCCAGAATTCTATGCAGACCTGACTATTCATACCCAAGATGTAGCAAGTATTTTTATCTATCTCAACACCTCGTGGCACTATCATCTAAGTAAATTGCCGGCACAGTTCCTCCCCCCACCCCCCCCCCCCCCCCCCCCCCCCCGCTGATGTCCACCCGTTGAACTCTGACCAGAGTTCCCCTAACGGTGGAGTAGACTTAGCACTTTGTAAAATTCGGTCGAAATTATAATCCTTTATTTTAATTACTATTTTACTTTTGAGAAAAATGTTGTTTTTACTATTTACTCGATTAGTAATTTTTCGTTCCAAGTTAAGCTTGAGCCGCCCTTAATGTTTAATATCCGTCTTCATGCCCTATGTAAATTATTATTTCAGAAAAGTATCCTATGTAATATAAGTTTATTTTTATCTTATTCGTGTTCGGTTCGTGGTTCCGCCTAAACTCTTGCAATATTTTACGTATATACCCGTTGGCCCTAAAAATACCCACTTATTCCAAAATCTATACAAAAATTTACCAATAACTCTCCCTATCATCTTAATTATTTTTGGTATACACATGGACTAGTGCATGATTATCACATCTTAGGTGTCTCATTTCTAAGTATAATGGGACACTTGGATAGCTGAAATTTGCAACCCTAGATCATAACAATAACTCACTATCTATACCACTTTCAAACTTACAAAAAAACACCATCTTCTTTCCTCTTCTCTCTTAACTCCATGGCACACCACCACCATACCCATCCTTTCATTTGTCTTCTATTTTCTCCATTATTCAAAGTATACAAGAGTTGTTTTCAGGTTGTTTGAGTGTTTTCAAAGTTCAATCATACATTTTCAAGGTTTAAGTCAAGACTCTACAAGTAAGGGTTTCAATAATAATTTTGAGATTTTTCAAGAAATCATCTCTTTCTCTTTGATTCATTGATAGTTTGCTTTTCAACACCTTTTGTAAGCTCAATCCCAAACCTTTCTTGAAAGGGCATGTCGCGCGTTTTTTGAGTCCGTTTGAGCTTTGAAAACTTTAGCGAATGCTATTGTATCACTTATGAAATTATTAGTGAGCGTTAGAAACTTTATAAAGGCGACATTTCATAAGCGTAAGGGTTTACAAAAAAATACAAAGGTCATTTTGAAAAAATGTATATACTAGCGGAATAAAAAGGAAAACTGGACGTTTGATCACTGATGCGTTTAAGACGTAAAATTGGAGATTAAAAAATATGGGTAGAAAACATTTACGTTCATATTTCTAAGTCTTTCCAAAATAATAATCTATCGTAAAAGTGGCGTAACTTAACTATGAATCTTATAGTTTCTTAAAGTCACGTTTTTGCTAAATAATCTAAGACACAAACACATATGGATTCTATTACTTTCTATAAACGACTTATGCGTCGTTTCGTTGTACATTTCTTTCTCCTAAAGCGCGTCATTTCATTAGGTCGCGGTTGGATCTTCTTGACCTTCATTTCTTCTTGTTTGATTTTTCTTTCCTCATTGTTTTACTAAGAGTGCGTTCATAGCCCATTTTTATCACTTAATGTTTTTCAAACTCTACTGGGGAGATTACATGCTTGTTTTACATTTTGGACACAAGTACAAAACTATATGCTATTGCTTGAATATTATTGCCTACGTAACCATTATTCCATTAAGTCCCTTTTGAGCGAACATGAGTTATTATTTGCTATTGTAGTAAACGTGAGTGTTGTGGATAGATCTACCAGGACTGACAATCCCCGTCTGGTTCTGGTTTCTAGATAACCAGTGACGCATTTAACATTTGAGTTATTATCTAGGGTGTTTGGCAACATCCTACAACTGACTATGGGCACAAACCCGTTCGGGGGTTGACATTGAGCTTGTTAAGGTTTTGGTAATTATGAAGCTTATTGCAAAGTAACTATTTTTAAACTATTGAATGTGTTTCATTAGTCCTTTATTACTTAAATATTGCGGTTCACTAAACTGCTCATTGGAGCACTATACTTGATTTCAACAACATTACTCGATTTGTTTAATCACTATTTTACGATTAAAACCTATGAATCCAGTCAACAATTTTGTTGACTTTTTAGCATGTTTTATCTCAGGTCCTTTTAGTATTTTGCTCGAAGGGAACCACACGGATATGTACTTGGAGACTCTAATTTTTATACATTCGATGAAACTTATTTTGAAAAACACTGTGTTTTGTAAGACCACCTCTATTTACATTCGAGGAACAACTTATCTAAACTTTAGGTTAATGTTTTAAACTTGTGTATGTTGTGAATGCTTGTTCATTTTGAAACTTATGGACCTTGGTTTGTAAAACTCTGATATTTTCAAGTATCGAAGTAAACTTATTTTAAAACGTCTCATTTTGAGGTTGTTTTCTGTGACTTGTACCTTGATCTTTGAAGTCGCACCCCTGGTTACCTTTTCGTTGTTGTTTGATTGTAAGGGTGTCACACTTTTGAAGATCCATTTGCAATCAAGAAGTTTACAACCTGGAGGTAGATCAGCTAACACCCAAATATTTTTGGCCATGATGGAATCTATCTCATCATTAATTGCTTCTTTCTAGAAAGCAACATCCTAGGACTTCATTGCTTCATCAAATGTTTTAGGGTCATCTTCAACATTAAATCAATAGGAGTGTTGGTCAAAGACCTCATCCATTGTTCCTTCAATTAAATATAATTAAAATTCAGGTCTAAGGTCCTTTGGAGTCCTATTCCTTTTTCTTTTTCTAAGCTCAGACTCAGGTTGCGAAACAACCTCTTTAGTGACCTTTTCATGGACCACTGAACCACCCAAGTCTTCAGTTTTATTAGGAATATTGAGACTTGGTCTAGGGAATAAAGAGAATCTATTCTCATCAAAGATAGCATCCTTTGATTTAATTATAGAGTTAATTCAAACTGAATCATTCGGTTCTATAACAAAGAACCTAAAAACCTTGGAATGCTCAACATATCCAACAAAGATGAATTCAATGCCTCTTTCACCCAAAGTTTTTAGCTTTGGATCAAGGAGTCTTACAACTGCCCTACATCCCCAAACCCAGGGGGGGGGGGGAGGGGGGGTGAGGTAGTCAGGTTTGGGTTTCTTTTAGTCCAGAAGTTCATAATGGTAATCCATGTTCCTTTTATTGGTAATCCTATTTAATAAATAGCAAGCTGTAACATAGCCTTCACCTAGAATCCTTGACTAGTCCTAAAATAAAAAAGTATGAAACACTGAATTAACCATTTCTTTCAGTACTCTATTTTCTTTTCAGATATACCATTTTGTTATGGAATATAAGGGGCAGCCATTTCATGGATAATACCAACATACTAAAATACAAAGTATCCATATACTCACCTTCCCTATTAGTCCTAAATCTTGAAAGGAAAGCAGGGGGGGGGGGGACCCTTGTTTATTCAACTTTTAGTTTTTAAATACTTTAAATTTATCTAATGCTTTATTTTTAGTATATAGTAAATAAACTTAACAAAACCTTAAAGCATCATCAATAAATGTCACAAAGTATTTTTTTTATTCCTTAATGAGGGAGTAGCATGCAGATCACATAAATCACTGTGGATCAGCTTCAAAACTTTAGTTTTACGTTTTACATTTTGAAATTGTTTCTTAGCTATTTTGTTCAGCATGGAAGTCTTACATTTTTCAGTGTCCATGTCAAAAGCTGGGATTAACCCATCCTATGACATATATTGCATCCTTTTAAAGTGGATATGGCCCAGTCTAGCATGCCATAGTGTTGGGATTAAAAGCTTCCTTGATGCTGTTTGGAGTTACTACTGTTCTTGTTGTAGTTAATGCTGCTTAGAGGAATTAATACTGCTGGTAAAGTTCAAGGAAGATATTTTAAGTGGTTAATGCTGCTAGTGCAAAATTTAAGACTGCTAGTTCAAGTTACACTTGCTCAGGAATCAAGGAAATATTCAAGGTGTTACTACTCGCAGAGTAAATTACTACTGCTAATAAGTTACTACTGCTAGAATATTACTACTGTTGGTGTATAAGTTACTACTGCTCAAAATTAAGACTACTGAAAGAGTTTTACTGTCAGAGAAAGGAATAAAAGACAAAAAAGGAATAAAGATTGTTTGGAGATCAAGATTACTTATGTGATAAGTATTAGTTATTTATAGAATAGATCATAGAGAATATTCTAAGTCTTAGAAATATATTGTAAATCGACTAGGACTCCTTGGTGTATAAAAGGAGGTCCTAGGGCATAAAGTTAGATGTCAATAAGAAAATATACGTTGTCATCTAGAATTCAATACTTTCAAGGGATTTGTAACCCAATACTATTAGAGTATTCGTATTAATATTATTAAGCTTTGTTTGTTTAATCTGTGTTTCATTAGAATTAATTGGTTTCTATTGCATATTCTTCTATTGATCAAAGAGTAGATTCCGTAAAAATCTTTTATAATTTTACAAGTTTCTACCATAGTTGTGTAGGATTTATCTTGCATAACTAAACCTTACACAAGCTAAGGAATTCAAGATCTATTCAAGTGGGATCAACACATAGGATTAAATCATTCAGTTTAGAGGTTGACATAAAGGCTGAAGCAATATTATCATTAACAATATTAAGCCTGAATATTTGATTACTCAAATAACCAAAAACCAATAAACACACCATGTTTGGATAAACAAATTTATTAGATTCAATCACTTGTTTATATCCATAATTATTCAAAATACTACTAGAAACCAAATTCTTCCTTATATTAGGAATATGTAAAACATTTAACAAAGAAACAATCTTTCCAGAAATAAACCTAAGATCTACACAACCACGTCCATGCACCAGGGTTGTTGACTCATTTCCCATGTAAAGTATAGATCCATCATTCAGCGACTCATAGGTCTTGAACCAGCATCTATCTTTTCACACATGAACTGTTGCTCCTGAGTTAACCCACCACGCAACATCATCATCATGCACATAATAAGCCTCAGATACATATGTAACATAATAAACCTGGAGAGATTTATTAAACATATTATGACCTTTCAATGAGTTGGATGAACCATCCACTAAAACCTTTGTGCCTGAACCATTGGCTTTGTTGCCAATATTAACACCTTTACGATCCCTTTTAATGTGACCAGTTGATGTGTTTCAAAAGCGTTGAATTTTTAAGATAGAATTACCGATTATAAGATGGAAACACACGGGTAAAGTATAACCCACATATATAGTATAATATTTCAGGTAAGACCAGGTCGTCCACAGGGATTTAATTATGTTCGTATAATCACAAGTTTTAAGACAAACTATAACAACTTTTTCAAATGAGATATGTTTGATGATGGATTCAATAATAAAGAAGTATGACTACTCGGATAATTTCATATAATGCCTAAGCAATGGTAATGATTACGATCTTGGATTTTAGGACTTAAATTATAAAAAGGTTTTCACAAATTAACTTGTTTTAACTTAAGACTTATATTAGTTAACTTAATTAGATGTGTCATGCAAATAATCAAGTTACTATTATATCAAATCTATTTTGTTTATTAATTAACGTAAGCAGATTTCTCGAACCAAACGATAAAGATCGTAGACAAATCTTTAAAACTATATAGTACACAACGGGTCTTTCAACCTATACCGTTATGCGTATACAATCAAAGTTGATGAACAAAGTTGATAAGATTAGACACGATATGATTTCAATGTAAGCTTAATATTAACAAGATCGTAGTAATACTAAGTGCTTATTTATTATAATAACATCACCGAGTGGTCATAAGAGGTTTAGCGTCTCATGGCTACAGAGTTCATAATAACAAAGTGATGCGTATTTATTTTTAAATATAATTTTACTCAAGTTTTAAATTTATAAAACTCGATCTACCTGACAACGCACTAACGGGCAGAGAACCCGATCGTGGGTAGTACAGAATGGTAAATCCGAGGTCGTCCCAAGAGCTAAGTTGCAATTAGTTTTAATTTGAAATGTCACGTTTAAAAATGGTTTTTTGATTTGATTTGAAATGAATTAAAATAACAATAAAATTAAATACTGAAAATTAAAAGAGTTGGAGATATCAGGAGAGAAAACGTGCTAACCTAGTTACTTCATTACTTCTGTTATGAATACGTTTTCCTGTGCAATGTTAAACTATGGTTTCATTAGTGGTTTCTAAGGTCGATAGACTTGAATAGGTATATTTAGTCTATCCTATACGCGACTGCAGTCCGAATCATCCAAATCGTAAGGTAAGGTAGGTTTTCAGTTGCAGTAATTAATCCTAACTATTCCCAAAACTTATCTAATAACCTATACAGATTATTAACCCCCTCTAAAAGAGTTCTTGTGCTTTTTAAGTATATTAAGTGATAAGGGCGGAGACCGGTTAGTTCCTACACTAGGGACGGAGTGTCAAATCCTCCCTAGTACCCGATTGATCCCATATTGAATTGGTAATCTAATAATGGGTCAAGCAAGATCCAAACCACCCGCAATACTACCAAAACCCAGGGTTACATGATAGTCAAGGAATATCTAACAAAACCATAATCTAACAGGAAACAAACATCATAACAATAGTACATACATAACTAGGCCAACACTTTAAGTGCTTAGCCTCTCGCTGTGGTTCTTAAACTGAATGGATCTTTGGCGCCTATAAAGGATATAGCCAAGATGTATACTACAACTGACTATGTAGAAACAATACTTGAATACAATATTTAATGCGGAATCTTATCATAGTACAAGAAAATAATGATTAACTGAATAACAACTTTGTATAAATGTTCTTGAGATTACCAGATTGCTAACTATGATCTCTGATGTGTGATTTGTAATTGTCCTATATCATATATGTTCCTAACTATGTCAAATATTAATCCTTTAGAGACCAAAGGGATAACCCTAAAATCCTTACATGACTTTCTGACAATATCTTTTAAATATCTTCTCATCGTACTAATATTTTACACAAACGGTACTAACTAACTAGCATACTAACACTTTGTACTGTCGGTACTAAGTATAACTGTCGGTACTAACTATTGTACTGTCGGTACTAAGTTAAGAAAACATTAATCCTAACAGCCGCTCAAGGTAACGAAAACACAACAAGAAATAGAAGTAATCATAGATTGAAAGCTCATAATTCTTACAGTATTCGTATTTGAATGATTAAATACAAAAAGTAAGTAAAGTGTGATCTCCGTTGGACTCCAGGTGGAATTCTTTGAAGGTTGGAAGCCTTTGTAACCTCTCTAATTGGCTGTAGAGGAAGTGATGTCGGAATGACTGAATGAGGCCTCTATTTATAGGTTTCGAGCTTGTTATGGCGTAACCAATATAGGTGTTACGCCGTAAGCTTTAATACATGAAATTCTAAATATAAAGCAGAATTGTGTTACGTCGTAACCATATTGGGTGTTACGCCGTAAACTTCTTGATATTCTTTCCATAATTTAAGATCTTCTATGTTATGGCGCAACCATAAGGGGTGTTACGCCGTAATATTAACTTGAACAAGATTTCTTTCCATAATAATGGTTACGGCGCAACCATATATGTGGTTACGCCGTAATCTTCTCCTGAATTACGCGTCATTGTTTGAGCTTTGTTATGGCGTAACCTTCCGAATCTGTTACACCGTAACTTCTTCTAAGAATCCGTGAATATTTGCACTTTTAGTCCTTTTTCCCTTGTTTCTTTTCATTTTCTTGTATTTCTCCTGAAAACCACAAAATGATAGAAAATATCTCGTTTTCGAGTATTAATGAAACATTTGCAGGTAATATAGGGGGTATTTTGACACTAAAAAGTATTAAATATTTGATGTTATCAAATATCCCCCACTTGAATTATGCTTGCCCTCAAGTAGAACCTGTTAGTACATTTCATAAAAAGATTTCTCGAGAATAACTTAAAGAAATGAATTTATAAAACTCTTATGCTAGAAAACATCAAAGCCAAACACCTCACGAAAAGGGGATAAAAAGTCACTCAGCTCTCCACTAGTCTAAATGTTTCATTTTCGGGGTGATCACTCAATTGCACAGTCATAGCATGTATTCTATCATAAGCTTGGAAAGTACACAAATTTGCACCAGTTAGAATTAGGGTCTAAATAATTCTTAAAGGCAACAAGGGTAATATGGTTTTTAAAGGGTGATAAAGGGTTAGGAGAGACATGGGATACACATTTAATGGTTGTTAATATAAAACACAAAACAAATAGTCTAAAATAATATAAGGTTGTCATAACTAGCTACTGTCCATCTATGGGTCCAAGAGTTTAAGTCTGAAAATCTGATCTTCAATAATGGGCTACTAGCTCCATTCTTCATGAGTATTAGAATAACTTAGTGTAATAATGGGCTACTAGCTCCATTTTACTGAGATGTCTTGGTGCAATAATGGGGTACTAGCTCTATTTTTTTTTTGCACCATCTTTACATTTAGCACATGGGTGGCTTTTTGTTGCACCCTTTTTTCTTCATTTTCTTCATAATATGCAAATATTATAGGAGTTTATATCTTTAATTATTTCCCCTGCAACATCTGATATTATACGCACATCCTCTCACTTGAGATAAACAATGTCGAAAGTGGTGATACAGGGGGGTCTTTATAGATCATAACTGATTGGTCTTCCACAAATGCATATAATTCTCGTTCCTATTCCTCCCGAACCATGGACTTAAGAAGCCAGAAATTTCAATACAAAGAAAATTAAGACTATCGGGTAGGCTAAGGTGAAATGGTGTAACGAAACATATAGAGTAGGGTGAAAACTTAGATTGGTTTAACAAGGGTGATCTAGGGGTATCTTGCACTAATAATGAGTGCAACAAAAGGGTTTATCATGAGAGGTCGACAAGTCAGTGTAACAAGTTGATAAACACACACATATAGGCTATTTGGGTGATTCCCTAAGCGTTGCCTTCTTGAACTATCCATTCCTGCTAATTAATTAGGTCTCGAAATGATGTACTAGCCAAGTTCTAAAGTCTACAATACTACCGGCACACTTAATATTTTGGTGGATTTTTGAATAATATGATGGAAATGAAATATTAGGCTTAAATCTCACCAAGTAATAATAAAGGGTAATGTGCATTTAGCAAAGATTAATTCCAGTTATTTATGAAAAATTTGTCAAAAATTTTTAAATTGGCATAATTTTCAAAGAAAATTAGAAAATAGAAGGCAAAACATACGTCAAGTATTAATTCTACTCCCATCGCCCTACTTGATTTGTACAATGTCCCTATTGTCCCTTAATGAAATGAAATAAAAAAGAAAGAGTAGAATTAAGACAAGAAACTTCTCTGGAATTGCTCTGTATAATGAAGAGACAGCATGCTCTAAGCCATGCTCCATGTCTGCTTCCTCGAGCAATCATCCCATCATCATCATCAACATGGTATCAAACTAATCCAGATTTCACATGCGTCCCTATAGCCAAGTATCAACTTCGTGTGCATCAACCTGTATAGCTACAAGAAAAGCATAAATCCGGCAAAAAGAAAGATACCAAAATGTACAAAATAATACAAGAAATACAATACTAACTCACTTTCGTAGGAATCACGGTTGCATTTAGCGTATGCAACAAGCCTTTTAAACCACTCATTGGCCTAAGTGGACGAGTGAAGTCTCGTGAGGGTTTTCAGAGAATGTACCCACAAAGTTCATTTACCAATATACACGGTTTAGAAATGTTTCAAACTTGATTATTAAGATTTTTAATAAGAGGTTACGGCGTAACCATCATGGTTATGCCGTAATCATATGATACTTTTTTTAGAAAATTTCATTAAGCATGTTACGACGTAATCTTGTAAGGGATTATGTCGTAATGGTCTTGTTTACGGCGTAACTAAGTTGGTTACACCGTAATTGCTGCATCAATAACAATTTTACCATATGATTATGAATTGAGATGATCATGAATTTTGCTCTATTTTTGTTAAAACCTGCAAAACCAAGTTAGGAACATACAAACCAACTAATATGCAAAAATTGAAATAAAATAAGACAAAACATGAATTAAAAGATAGGCATGGGGTGCCTCCCATGAAGCGCTTGTTTTTTTTGAGTCTCTGGCTTGACTTCACTTTTATTTACTAGGTAATCGGGTGTCCATCCCCTCACTCGGAATCAAGTGTGGGTGGAAGTAGCAATAGACACCCTTAGGGTGTAAGTATGCTACAAGATACGGAAATGATGAATAAAAGGCATACCTTCTAGGAGATATAATGTCCTTATCTACCTTACATGGTTTAGATGTTTTGAACACTCCATATAAAGGACTCATTAGTTGAGTATAAATGAAAGGCTTGGTATTTATAATAACTAAATGCACCTGTATTTTCATAAAATTTGACTGAGGTTCCTTAGCGAGAAGTCTTTCATGATCTTCTAAATGCTTAGTAGGATTACAATCAGCCTCATCGTCAACCATGGTTACATTCAAGATCTTGTCTCTGAATTCTTCTAAAACTTCGTCCAAAATTGATTTAGTAGCCGTTGCTACATAATCATCATTAGGTGGTGTGGTATGAATGGGTTCTGGGATCAAAGGTTGTACAATTTCGTCTATTTCATCAGGGACGTTAAAAATTTTCCTAATCCGTTCTACCTCCTCGACTATAATATCCCACATATCAAAATTATCCCCATCATCACTATCTTCCTCCTGATCCTCCTCTGAATCATCATCATGTTCCTAAATACTATCCTGAACTACATCATGCCTCATTCACTTCATGTTTTCATCTCCTGTTCTAAATAAGTCATCCAAGATTTTATCAAAGTCAGAATCCTTCTTACTAGTGTTAGGTGTGTGTGGTGGTTGAGCAAAAAATTAGGGTGTGAAACCATAGGAGTGATTATTGAGTGGATTCATTCCTAGGCCTTGTTTAGCAACATATAGATTATATTTTGCTATAGTCATATTACATCGTTGTTCCCATTAGTAGATACAAAATAGTTCTTAGGATATGGTTGAAAAGGTAGGAAACAAGGGTGCGGAGGAGTTAAGTTATGAGAGTACGGATACCTAAAAGTCTTACTCTTATTCTGGTGAAAAGAGTCAACATCTTCCTCATTATAATTTGTTGGACTTCTACTGTATCGAACATCATCCCACAATTGTCTTTCTTTCGCAGCTTTATACTTAAGGTACTCGTTCATCGTCATGTTCTCAATATCAGGCTCCATTTCCACGTTTCCTGAAAATCAAACAAGAGATAACAGTAGATTGTTCTATTACAAGGAAACAAATGCTAAAATAAAATATATACAAAACTCAAATTTAAAACCTAATTAGCTCTCCGAAAATGGCGCCAAAAACTTGATGAGTATTTTCTTTTAAATATTAATTTATCAAGTTTTAAATTTATAAAACTCGATCTACCCGACAACGCACTAACGGACAGAGAACCCGATCGTGAGTAGTGTAGTTTTGGTAAATCCGAGGTCGTCCCATGAGCTAAAAGGCGGTTAGAAATCTGAGTTTAAGTTGGTTGTCACGTTTTAAAAGTTGTTTTGATGAAAAGAATAGAACTTAATTGGAATGAACTAGGTGCAAAATAAGAGAAGGAGATACGGTCCTAATTACTTATTAATTAATCTAATGATCCACTTATTCTACTTAATTTGAAAGCGAGGATTGAAAGATCATCTAATCCTCAATTATCTTGCAAATCCTAGCCCCTATAGCCTTTATAGTAACATGGATTTGTCCCACTAGTCATGGTGAGCGAGCATCATATTTGAAATTATTCTACTTAATTTGAAAGCGAGGATTTAAAGATCATCTAATCCTTAACTATCTCGCAAATCCCAGCCCCTATAGCCTTTATAGTAACAGGGATTTGTCCCACTAGTCATGGTGAGCGAGCATCATATTTGAAATTATTATGGTCAAGTAATATATCTAATCCACAATTAGAAAGAAGTAAATGAATCATAATGATAATTAATAAGATAAGCTTAGCCAAAAACTGTATTCATACAATCAATATTATCGTCAATTAATGATAGTAATGAAAACATGATAATCGAACCAAACTGTATGATGATTATGATCGGGACCAGATTCTTCCTTCTTGAAAGGCTAGAGAGTGCTGAAACATGACTTGAGGAGATGTCCCAGTCGTCCCCTCAGATAGGAGGGAGAAGGATCACTCTTAAGGTTGAAATCGGCCCCTATTTATAGGCTTCTGAGGGTGTTATGACGTAACTGATTTGTGGGTTACGCCGTAACCTTACTAATGTCAACATTCCAAAGTATAGGAAAAATGGACTTTATGGCGTAATCTATTTTTGGTTACGCCATAGAGAAAGTTTATGGCGTAACCAATTTTTGGTTACGCCGTAACAAAAGTTTATGGCATAACCAATTTTTAGTTACACCATAAACCCTTCAGCAAACTTGTAGTAAATTCAAATTGACTTCAGATTGGTTACGGCGTAACCACATAAGGTGTTACGCCATAAAGTACTGACGCGGCTTTCCATATTAAAGGCTTGAATATGTTACGTCATAACTAGTTGTCATGTTACGCAAATCCTCTTTCCATAATCAGTAACTCTAACTTGGTCCAGATTTCTTTCCCTAATACTGGTTACGGCGCAACCATATATGTGGTTACGCCGTAATCTCCTCATGAATGATGTGTCTTTGCTTGAGATTTGTTACGACGTAACCTTCCAAATCTGTTACGCCGTAACTACTTCTAAGAATCCGTGAATATTTGTACTTTTAGTCCTTTTTCCATTGTTTCTTGTCAATTACCTGCATTTCACCTGAAAACTACAAAATGATTGAAAATATCTCATTTTCGAGTATTAGTGAAACATTTGCAAGTAATATAGGGGGTAATTCGACACTAAAAAGTATTAAATATTTGATGTTATCAGGTTCACTTATTACTCAAAAACCATGATTGTAAAATACTTCCCGAAGTTACTTAGCATTTTTATTCACTTTAAAAATACTTTTCCAATAACTTAGAGTATTTACTTGACATATTTCCATATTGAACCTCCAAAAAACTCATTTGGACATTAACAGACGTGTCGGGACTCGTTTTTGGCATTTTTCAAAAATTCACGGGTCAACCACCTGGAACATCCATAACATAATAATACCCTTAAAAAGAGACTATTATACACAATAAACCATAAAACACTTCATATCTCATAATTCGACCACCGTCAACACGGTACAAATTTTAAATAAACTAACAAACGTCAAATAGTCAAAGGACTAAATTGGAATATTCAAAACACAAATAGGATAAGGGTCACAGTCTGTACCAACTGCAGTAACACATTCTGGTGTATCAACGCCTACAATAACACATTCAAGGTTTGTGGAAACTAGAAGGGAGGTTGAATAGTTTACAGGTTCATTTTACATTTTAAAAGTTAGCTTTCAAAATATTTATATTCGAGTCGTATGTTTAACCAATTCACAATATGAACAAACAATATAGCAATCTAAACTAAAGCTAAATAACAATGACAATAATATGAAGAGGTAAGGAAAGGAACAATCAAACTAAGACGTTGAGATTTTATAGTGGTTCGGCTACGAAGCACCTCTTCGCCCTACTTCACTCCCCGAGTATCCTACTTGAGATTTCACTATGTCAACAAGCTCCTTTTAGGTGGAGAAAACCGTTTATACGTCGCTTAAGTTATTTTCCGACACTAAGCTAAATGTCGAGTCCGAATCTTAGCTAGAACCAATCTACCACTTCACAATCAATACACAATCACTAGATCTACACTATCGGATTTACACACAATCCGAATCACATAAATACATAAGATAATTACAATAGAGATTTGGTACTTAGAAGAAAAGAGGAGAGATCTCTAAATAACAATCCATTTCTTGACGAATACGAATGTTCTTCTCTTGCACTTGAATGAGAGGGAAGAGATGAGAAGAATAGATTAGATCACTTGAAACAAGATCTAAGAATGTTAGTGATCAAAAGATTTAGAGAGAGAAAGAAGATTTTTAGAGAGAGAAAGTTATCTGAAAATTTCGTGCAAAGAGGTCTAAATATCTCATCCCTAACTGCCCCGATCTAGTGTATAACTCTATCACATCCCTATCAATCTCTGCAAATAAGGTGGGTGGCATTGCGTCTAAACGCTGGGTATGGTCCTGGAGTATACTCCAATAAACCTCTAACAAAGCTCCTATCTCTATGAACTAGTCCTCATCAACTGGGATGGTGGCTGTCGAGGTAGCCACAGGTGATGGGACGGTCAACAATACCAGGGGTGATGAAATGGGTGATGGAACATCAGAATGTGATGGGGAAATGGGAACCGGATGTCCACTCGGGTGAAGGTGGTGTCTATACAGGTGGTACTGGTGGTGGGTAAGTAGGAACATCATTATAAATCGTACCATCCTCCGGGTCTGTCCATATGGTGAGTGTGGGCTGTCTAAATGCCGACACCCTCTATAATCTCTCGGGCTCAGGTGCAGAACCAGAACCCTGACCTACCTCAAACGTACTATACCTTTGATCCTCCTTAGCTGCTAACTCCTGGCGTCTTAGCGCCCCATAACCCAATCCTAAAGGCTCTCCTACAGCTCTCTCCACAACTAGGGCTGCTCGCTGCTGACCCTCAGGTACAACCTCATCCTCTCCTAAACCGAAACCCTCATCCCTTATACCGGGATCCTCATCCCCCGCAGCAGGACCCTCATCCTCTACGCCCTCGCTCCTACTATTAGAATCCAAACTATCCTCCTAATTTCCTAACTCATCTGCCTCACTATTAGTACTCAATACAAGCTCAGACGTACCTCTATACCTCTTCCGGACTGGAAGGGTAGGTGATGGGGATGGTAAACTCTCGTAAGGGGACCTAAACCTCTTACGGAATGCTACATCAGACATAGCCGCTACCTCTGCTATACGGGCAGAGCAGCTAGGTGACATCGCAGGCTGAACACGCACAGCCATACGTGCGGTCCTAAGAAGAGATAGAACTGAAACGGGTGTATCATGGGTAAGCGGGTGATCTGGTGAAAGTGGTGTGGTGGAATCCGATGACGTGGATCCCGCACCAGATGTCTTAAAACTCTCTGACTCCTCAACATGACCAACAGGTGATACTACGGTGTGAGGTGACTCGGGTGACTCAGTCCCAAGGTCCTCAAAAGGCTCAGACTCAGTGTCTGTCCCAACTAGATAAGCCTGCCTAATGGCCTCATAGGGGTCCTATGGCAATGGTACTGGCACTCGGGAGCTCTGAGCTCCGTTAGCCTGGGTGGAACTCTCTGGGTCAACAAACACTAGGGTAGACATCCTGTGATAACACGGTAAAAGGGTATAAGTACAAAATATTTTTATCCAAATTATTAGCATCATTATTGCTTACGTATACAAATCATCATAACGTTTGAAATTAGACGTTCGTAACCATATATATACAAATATATCTATCCTCATATATATATTAAATATATCAGGGAGAATACGAACAACAAATAATCATCGACCAAGCTTGGCACCAACGGGCACCACTGGTCATTGCACCAAACACATACTCTACAAAAACATATCATCAAATCACGTCGCTACCTGCGATAATTTCCACTAAAACCCTCAAGGCAATATGCAACCTATTTAAGGCAATAGGGCAACTACAGGCCAATCCTTCCGTCCAATGCTTGCGCAACTAAGGCAGCATGGAAAACCAAAATCGAACCTAATCATTTAAGGCTCGCACTACTATAGCCACATGGCAACACAAATCAACCATCAACCCAATGCATGCACAACCAAGGCATCATGGAACCATCAATCAACTATCAATCCTATGCACACAACTAAGGCTACATAGATACCGCAATTCATCTAACAATCCAATGCACGCAACTAAGGGCGACACGGATATCACAAATCAACCAAATCCAATGCTCGCAACTAAGGGCGACACGGATATCACAAATCGACCAAATCCAATGCTCGCAACTAAGGGCGACACGGATATCACAAATCGACCAAATCCAATGCTCGCAACTAAGGGCGACACGGATAGAAATATTCAATCAATTCCAATGCTAGCATGCATTCCTGTGGGAAAATTATGGTATTTACACTTAGTACTGCAAAGTCAAAAAGTTTGTACTGCTCAGATTATAACTAACAGTACTAACTGGTTAGTACTGCGCAAAGAGTAAAAGTTAGTATTGCTAGTACTAACTTAATACTGGTGAAGAAGAACTTTATACTGCTGCATGAAGATTAGTACTGATGAAGAGTTAAACGTGTTTTATGATATGTATGGACTTATATTATGTATATCTTATATATTTAGAAGATATGTTGATATCTTATATAAGTTTAAAAGATTTGTAGTTATCTTGTAAAAGACTCCTTGGTGTATAAAAGGAGATCATGGGTTATGGTTTTAGATATCAGTTTTCCATAGTTCTCATAGCTTTAAGGTTGTAAACCCTAACACTATCAAAGAGTGTTCGTATTAATATATTGAAGCTTATTGTGTTGGTTATATCTTTCTGTGTGTCAAACATACTTTACTGTTCCTTGGTTTTCTCTTATTTGTGGTATAAACTAGATTCTGCTAGTTTATATCATTCACTCAAAGTTTCATTCTTAGTATTTTTAGATTTATCCAAGGATACTAAACCTTACATCAAGCTAAGGAGTTAAAGATCTATTCATTGGGATCAACAAGTGGTATCAGAGCTTGTTGTGAAGCTTTGAATAAGAAGAAACAATCAATCTCTACTAGATCTATCTCTCAGTGATAAGATGGAGGCAGGAACTACTTCTACAACTCTGACTGCAAAACTTCTTATCCTTAACCCAGGGGAATATGATCTCTGGTTAATGAGGATAGAACAATACTTCCTCATGAACTGACACTCCCTCTAGAAAGTAATTCTGAATGGGAACAAAGTGCTAAAAAGAAAAATTAGAGAAGTTGAACAAAAATATGAACCTACTACTGCAGAAGAAAAGCAAGATAGGAGGAATGAGATGAAAGCTAGAGGAACTCTGTTGATGGCTCTCCCAAATAAGGATCAACTAAAGTTTCATTCATATAAGGATGCAAAACTGCTCATGGAAGCCATAGAGAAGAGGTATGGAGGTAACAAGGAATCCAAGAAAGTTCAGAGGACTCTACTCAAGCAACAATATGAGAACTTTTTAGGATCAAGCTCAGAAACAATAGATCAAACTTTTGATAGGTTGCAAAAACTTATTAGTCAGTTAGAGATCCTAGGTGAAACAATTTCTCAAGAGAACATGAACTTAAAACTATTGAGAAGTCTTCCATCTGAATGGAAGACTCATGCTTTGATCTGGAGGAACAAAGAGGAAATAGATACCACCAGTTTGGATGACTTGTACAACAACTTGAAGATATATGAACTTGAACTTCCAGGATCATCAAGTACAAGCCAAAATCCATAAAATGTGGCTTTTGTGTCATCCAACAGCACTAACAGCAACTACAAAATAGCACAAATGAAGCAAATAACACTGCTTATGGAGTTAGTGCTTCTCATACTCAATGTAATCCTACATCTGGAGATAACCTTAGTGATGCTATGATCTGTGCTTTCCTAGCTAGTCAACCCAACACTCCTTAACTTACAAGAGAGGATCTAGAACAAATTGATCCTGATGACTTAGAAGAAATGGATTTACAATGGGAAATGGCCATGATGACAATTAGAGATAGGAGATTCATCAAAAGGACAGGTAGGAAGTTGGATGTAAATGGTCAAAGAGTTTGATTTGACAGGTCTAAAGTGGAGTGCTACAATTTTCATAAAAATGATCACTTTACAAGAGAATGTAAAGCTCCTAGAAATTAGGAAAACAAAGGAAAAGAGAACAGTAGAAGAACTATGACAGTGGAAACTTTAACTGAAAATGCCTTTGTTGCTTAAGATGGAATTGGAGGATCTGATTGGAGCTACCAAGCTGAAGAAGAGCCTCCTACAAACTTTGCAATGATGGCATATACATCTTCAGGAAGTTCTTCCAATTCAGATTTTGAGGTAGATTCTTCTTCTAAATCATGTGTAAAAGCTTATGCTACTCTCAAAGAACAATATGATAGTTTGTATTCAGATTACAAAAAGTCATAATTTAATTTAGTATTTGGTATGTGCTTAATTACACATACCGTTTTCCATTCAAACCGGACTTAAATGACCAAAAACGTACCAAAAATACATTGT
>BQNB010062184.1:7618-36181 GCA_026074375.1 Tanacetum coccineum
GACACAAAAGTGATTAAAGCACAAGATTCTTTAAATGCAGACTTCCAATTCTTATTTCTACACTGATAAAACACCTAAGTAGACTTAAGTAGGTGAACTAGATTAGCTTAATTCTACTTGAGCTTAAATGAAACTAATAAAGGACTTAATGAACACATATTCAATTAACAACTAGAAAACTTATGAAATCTTAACTAGTCCTAATAAAACTCACTAAACCTGCATTTTTAAACCCCTATAAATGATTCAAAACCACAACAAAGAAACAAAAGGGTTTAAGCAGTACTAACTCATGTTAGTACTGCTAGTCCCGAACACCCTTTTAACTACCTTAAAATCCATTTAAACTTGCTAAATTGAAATCTAATGGACAAAGCTTAATAACCAGATTATAAACAACTTATAACAGACCTAAAAAGCTAAAAACACTAATCCAATAAGTTGAAATCAATAAGCTACTAGCTACACTAATATTTTTGGTTTTTTATTAATTTAAAGGACAAATTAAACAAAATTAAGATCTAAGCTATATTAACTAAAAACAGATGAACAAATAAGTCTAATAAGCATAATAACACATTAATAAGCACAAATAAACAACTAGTAAGCTGAAATTAACCAAATGCAATATTTAAGCTAAATAACTTTAATTTTAAAGGGAATTTACCTTTGCCTTAACTAAACAAATGCAATTAAGCTCAAAAGCTGTCTACAAGCTCTGGCTTATTGTAAATAAGCGAGTAAAAGTCCATATGAGCTCTTCCAAAGTAAGCTCATCTTCCAAAAGTTCAAAATCCATTAAGCAAAGGTATTACAGCTGATATTAAGGTTATAGTAGATTATGTACTTATTAAAACTTAAATCCAAGCTTATAGACTTGGATGAGCTATAATGAGCTTATTATGAGCTTATGAAACAGTAGCATACACATTTGATAGTATTAAGAGCTTATAAGTGAAAAATAGATTATAAAAACTAAATGATGATTTTATTAATACTTAAAACGGATTACAATGCTTTGGAAATTGAAAATTACAAAAGTTTAAAGAGAAAAATTACATTTAAAACTGAAAATTACATAAGCTATTGAAAACTAAAGGTTTTTTTTAGGAAAAGGAAGATGATCATGTGAGAGTGAGGGAGTCCTTTTATAGCTGCCAGAAGAAGCTTCTAGGTCCAAAGTTTGTTACACGATCCCATCAATCCTGGCTCTTCATTCCTTCAATCATTTGGTGCTCAATATCTACCGTTGGATTAGATTTTGATCACACGGATTGCCAACGTGGCAATCCGTGTGTCAAAGGCCTTTGTACTTCTTTTTCATACGTTTTAGTGTAAAATACTCATTCCCCGTGTGTTTTCTTCAATCCACGCGTATCATTCCTTTTGGGAATTGGCCAATGAGAGCGTTTGGTGATGTATAACTCTGCCAAGGTGTACCTTTTCACTTGAATTACCCTTCCATGCCCTTAATTTGCACTTGCCCCTTGATTTTGACCTCGTGGTAAAAGGAAGAAGACGGTGAACAGTAATAACAACAATTCCCGCCCCTTTTTCTTTTATAAAGGGATGTTTGACTTTTTTTTATTTACCGTGGTTTATAACTTCGGGCTTATAAGGGATTTTGGGCCTGGGCTTTGGATTTGTGTTATAAGGAAGTTAACGGTGTTAACTCTTATAATTATAAGAGTTAACACTGTTAGGGTTTAGGGATTATTTTTGTAATTTGGTTAACTTTGAGGGACTGATTTGGGAATTTTTGATTTTGTCATTTTGTGTTGACCATGTTTGACTGAAGGTTGACTTGAGTTGACCACTGTTGACTTTTGATAGCATTCTCCCAGCTCTTTGTGTGCTCTTCTGTTCCCGTGTCCGTGTTTGTCCGGTTTTAACCATTTTCTTGAGATTTTTGCAATATTCGTACCTACACAATCACAAAGACAAAACAAGCAATATTCAAGCATTTTAAGCATAATTTTATCTTTTTAGGGCTATTTTTGACATAAAATGGATATATGTTTTCACAAATATCAGGTTGTGATAGAGGTGCTTGTAAGCTGCTTGGTGACATGGTGGTGAAGTCATGGTGGTGCTAGGTAGCTTGCTTGGTTTAAAAATGGGTCAAAATGAGTGAAAATGGGTCACGGGTTTGGTTTTAGTTTGGCTTAGGGTTTAGGATTTTAAAACATGTATTAGGGTTAGGATTAGGGATAGATTAAGGTTTAGGATTAAGGTTTAGTGTTAAGATTAGGGTTAGGATTAAGGATTAGGGTTTAGTTTTAGGTTTAGGGTTTAGTTTTAGCTTTAAATTGAAATTAGGGTTTTAGGGTTTCATTTAGGGTTTAGGGTTTTAAATTAGGGTTTTAGGATGAATTAGGGTTTAGGTTTATTGTTTAAAAGTCATGCATTAAGTGCTTGTATCTTGTGTTAAAGTGGTGGTAAAGTTTAACATGATTTAGGAGCTTAAATGACCTATTTAGGTTTTTAGGCATGATTAACTTGTACATTGTGCTTTAGAAAGTTGTAACTTGATTTAAGAGGGAAAAGATATTCAAATGTGGTGTATTGTACACTTGTACACATGCTTTAAAGGCTTGCACATTCATTTTATATGTATACATTACATATAATTAGGGTTTTAATGTAAACGTTAACATTTAATGCTTGTTTTGAAATAACGTTTTGAAAAGTATGTTAAATAGATAATGTACTTGGTAAAAATGATATTAAGATATAGACTTTACATATTAGGATGTTTATATGATATAAACATAGATAGAGATGGCATTGGTAGAGGTTGCGTGAGCTCGTTTACTTTAAAGATGCAAGTTACGTTGCATAATGAGATAAAGCAAACATTTTCCCTGTAAAAAGGTGGTATATAAAGTGCATCTAATTTAATAGATGGATATTACAGTGCATCTAATTTAATAGATGGATATTTACATTGGTGAAAAATACGGGTTGTTATAAGAAAGTTGATAGAAATGTGTGTAATCTCTGTGAGAAATGAAACAGAAATATTTTGAGAGATTTTGAGTGGCTAGGAAGGGTTGTGCATTGCATCACTGGGTTCAATGTTAGTAATCATCTTTGTGATTCTTGACAGCAGATGTATTGACCCGGTTTCTGCCTAAGTGTAAGGAGGGCTTCTTTCTTTTCACCCTTTATCTTAACTTTTCTTTTTTAATTCTTCAACCCCTTTAGCGCTTACCGAGACTTCATAACTGGTACCTTGTTGGGTTTGTTCCAGTACTAGCTCTATCTCAGTTGGCACTTTTCCCTTAATCTCACATTACTTCTTTTTTCATACCTAAGGACTTCTACACTATCTAGTGGAATATCCCTGAGTAGATCCCTCTGGTTCTGGCTAGATCATGGGAATAGATACCTAAGCTTAACCACCTTATAACTCTAATATAATAATTTAAATGGCCAGTCTTTGTTACTTGTACATTTTAGCCAACATGTAACCATTTGCTCCCCCTTCATATGTGCATCGATTAATCGAAAGAGTTTAGCACATATATGGGTTAGCATACACTAAAGATCTTAAAATTCATATCTTTAATCATATATTTTAATCACATCTTCTTCCCTTATCAAAAATGTCAAATCTCTTGATATTTTGGATATCAATTGATTCAAATATTCATGGTTTTGGGGAAAAACTTGTCCAATTATTAACAAGCCGATTATTGGAACATTTTAATGTTGCCCCTCAAATTATGAGGGAATAATATGATGTTTAAGTACGTTAATTTGAATTTTTTTGAATTTACTAAGAAATTCTTGAAAATTCATACTCAAACACTATATATAAGCCTAATTATAGTCTACACTATTGATTTACATATTCACAAGAATTATTATATACGAGAGATGGACCTGAAATAAGTTAGGACACAATATGAGAAAATCATATTATCTGTTCCAGCAACCTGAGGTCATTCTCGTATTCTCTTCCACCAACTAACTTCTCTAAATTCCGCATCAACCTCCTCTCATAAAGTTGCTTGTCGATATCCTGAATCATAACCCGAGCCCTTCGTTTGTCTAAATCGCTCCATTTCCTCTTTGGCAGATATTCCATCCTTATTCCCTTAGCAATATCATTAAGAGCAGATCTAACATCATCGAGCGTGCCATCACTGAATTTATGGAGTTCATCAACGCGCATCAATCTGTTTTTGTTGTTTTGGTCCTTATAAATCACTCCTTTAGGGTCTGAATATGTAGTGTACGTGGTCCTGTTTCTTAGATTTGACCTGAATGTGTCTGGCTTGGTAAGGTTAAGCTTCTTTTGGTAACTTTCGACACCTAATTGAAGATCTTCGACTCGCCTTTGAATGACAATCCGTCTGGTGAACATACATAACGCCACATTTAAGGCATACCATTCATCGATTATGAGATGAGTCAGCTTCTGTTGAACAAGTAGAATTAACATGTCTTCTATCTCTTGTAGGCAAAGTCATGGGAAATCACCTTCTCTAAACTTGTACATCTTTTGATCCTCTCGACGAACTTCGGTCTCTTCCAAGTGACCGTAGTCATACTTCTTCATAATTGTAAGTCTGGTAACCGCAATGATTCATTTCCTAGAGTAGATATCCTTTGACGAAGACATGTTGGCAGCAAACCCATAGAAATGTTAACATTTGGGACCACAGTATGAAGTACCCCAGTAAACATGTTTATCATATATCACCTTCACGGGACTCCACAAATTTTGAACCAAATCTTCAATCCATTTGATCTCATATGTAGCGGCCTTTGTCTTTGTAACTGAAGTTGAGTACCGTTTGCTTAAATCTCCACCTTTTAGATATTCCAGGTCGTTGTTGATGAAGAAATCCTAAGGGATAACTTGACGGCCTCGATTATCTTGAATTAACAGGAGAGGTTTGCTGAGATCGAACAGATACAGTTTGCCTTCAGGGTTATGCCAGTCAAGTCATTCAGTTGTTGCCTTGGAACATTCTTTATTATGGTACTCTAATTCTATAAGACTCTTGCAAGTGCCTTTGAGTAGCTCGAATTCCGGTCTAACAAGAATTACTTGAGTTAGATCTTTGATGTTGAGCCAATTTAGGACAAATGCAGAGAAGTTGAAAGAGGTATCCAGAGCTCATCAAATAAAGACGAGGTTCTTTAGCACGAGCAACTTGACTAATCCAGGTCTGAGGAGCTCAGGAGTCAATATGTTGTCTACTATTCCAATCAGTATCAAGAGTTGGAGGTCGTATGGGTTTCTTGAACCAGTCATCCTTAGAAACCTCCTTATCAGTGAGTTATTCATCATTGTTACCCATGTCAAACTCTTGATCCTGTTGCACTCCTGAGTCATCAACTGTATAACTTGGCACCTCTGCATGAGCAGACATGCTAAATGACTTATGTTGAGATTGGGAGGCGTCTTTAGAGGTTCTTGAAGACTTCTCTTCCTTTGACCTTGAATTTTTGGATGACTCAGCTTCCTTGCTTGACTTCCTTCTTTTCGTCTCTCGGTCTGATCCAGCAGAGGGGTCACGATCTTTGTCATTGTCGTCTCGACTCCTCTTCAACGTTAATACTTCACCATATGTATTGAATAGATCTTTTTCAGTGTTGTAAGACTCGACCAGTGCATCATAAAGCTTCTTTTTATAATTAGCTCTAAGATGTGATTTGCTTTCCTCCATCTTGTCTAGAAGAATCTTTGTAAGCTCAAATTCAGAGAGTGATGCGGCCGCCTCATAAGTAGACTTTAGTTGTGAGGAAGACCTTGTCAAGACTACAGCTTCTAATGATTCTATGACATTTTTCTCTATTACAGGATTTGCAAAATCTGATACTGCTTGAGGGAGAATCTGAGGAAGTTGAGTGTTGACTTATTATTTAATAATAGCTCTCATTGATGTGTCAACGAGTACTCTGTAAGCATTCTTCTCATCCTAAGCTTCTTGTCTGCAGTCCAAATTATATGCTTAAATGGCCTTGTTTATAGCTTCTCCAAGTTTGTTATCAATGTAACGATCAACTATAGCAGGGATGGAGGAGAGAGCTTGAGCATACTAGTCAACTTGCTTTATCTCTGAGAGATCTTTATCTAAGTTGGTGACTTTGTCATTGAAATTGAATACAAATGAGAAATCCATAAATGAAGGAAATAGGGTTGTAGCTTCAGAAGTTGTTGGTTTTAAAGTTGGTGTTGCTTGTCGTAGGAGAGAATTAAAGACCGATATGGTGGAGGAATAGTTGTAGTGAAACCGGATGTGATTTCAGGAACCACCGTTGCATTACGAGCTGAGGTTTCCATTAATAAAGCAATCTCATTGTCAGCTGGAGATAGATTCTAAAGATTTAAGAGCTTGCTTGTAAAGTCGGAGGAGACAGAAGAACTTTGTAGAGGTTCATCAACCTTCTGTGTGTCAAGGACCGGAGTAAGTGTCACATGAGCGTCTTCCTTTACTTTCTCAAATCCTAACTCTTAAGACACATTTTGTTGGTCTGAGCCACCTTGATCAGCATTGGTCATATTAGTATCTTCATTTCCCAAATTCACATTCACATCATCATACAGCTCCTTAGTGACCTCATCGTCTTCTTCATCATCCATTATTTCTTCATCATCAATCTTTTCTTCTTCTTCTTCATAGTATTTAGTGGTAGACTGATTGATAACAAGAATCTTGATTCTGTCTGACTCAGTTCTATTACTATCAGTCTCTTCGTCATCATCATACGTGTCATCACATTCTTGGTTATCATCATCATTAGCATCATCATCATCATCATTATCATTTCCATCATTACCATCATTACCATCATCATCATCGTCACCATCATCACTATTATCTTTAGAATCATTTTCATCATCCTCATCTTCTTCTCCACTGTCACCCCAAGACTCTTTCTCACTTTTAGATTCATATTTGGGTACATTGGGAACCCCTGGTATAGTACCAGTTCCTTCATTTGCACTAGTCGTCTTAAGATGTTGCTCATCAGAAACCTCTAATTCAAAATCATTTCCATCACATGAGCCACTTGCTTGTAAGATATGAAAGTATTTATTGCTTTATTTAGTAGCCTCCTTAAGCCGAGCAGCTTCAGAAAGAGCTACTTCTGAGAGAACATTTAGAACCTTGCCTCTATCAGCATTTACCGGTGACTTCTTCTTAGACGGTTTAGGTTTGGTAGCTGAAACTTTCTTAGCTTTAGCAGACTACTTCTTGGAAGGAGATTCCTCAGATGAGATGGCCGGCTCAGACTTCTTTTGACCTTTTCTTGGCATTGGAGGTTTAGATCCTATAGCAATTACATGACAAGCCTTGTAGGCAACAGAGTCTAGCAAGGCTTGATTCATTATTGCTTTTGGAAGAATTTCACCATATACTTGAGTGTTTGCATGTCTGGAGACGAACCTCATGGTACCCAGTACACTATCATCCCTAGCAGTGTGCATGAACATCTTGTTCCTCCATGAGATAGGCTTATCTTTAGTTAGAAAGTGATGAATGATTATCTTTATAAATCTTGGATAAAACATCTTATCTTGCTTCTTTGAATCAATGTTGTCAATTTGGTAGGCCAAGTCCTCCCACATTAAAGTGACAAAGTCCAGATTCTTCTAGTAGTACATTTCCTAAAGTATTTAAACCCTAGAGAGTCGTATCTTGTCAAGACTAAAGACTTTTCCATAGAGACACTTGTTTCTGATAGATGCAAAAGTTCTCCATGGTTGGTGTAGGTGATCAACAACTGCATCACTAATATACCTTATCTCTCCAGAGTGACCAAGTTTATGGATGAAGGATAAAGCTTCCTCTTCAGTAGGTGGTTCATCAAACTCTTTACCCGAAACCTTAGGACAGATGTTGAGAATTTCTCTGAATACTTCAACGTTTATAGAAAACTTTTTGTTATCGATCTTGAATAGATATGATGCTTTGTGTTTGGAGACGGTAGCCCAAAACTGATGCATGTAGATAACAGGGACTTTAGATGTGATAAGGAATTCGGGATAGCATGTATGACACTATATGAAATTTAGTTTTTCAATAGGATGATGGTTCTCTGGAGCAACAAGTTCATTGTCCAGTGCGATTTGTTGAGCTTGTGAAGTCATGATACTACTAAGAGTTTGCCAATATAGCTTATATATAACTGATCTTATATATGACACTATATGACATTTAGTTTAATAACAGGTAGGCATTTATCAAACATTGTCTAGATTGCATAATTAACCAATTTTAATTAGCTACCTAATTTAGGTTTTAATTCGCCTCCTAAAGGAAGTGCTAATTCGCCTCTTAAAGGAAATGCTAATTCGCCTCCTAAAGGAAATGCTAATTCGCCTCCTAAAGGAAAAATGCTAATTCGCCTCCTTAAGGAAATTGTCTAATTCGCCTCCTTAAATAACGAGCTAATTCTCCTCCTTAAAGGAATTGTCTAATTCGCCTCGTTAAGAGGTGGACTAATTCGCCTCCTAAAGGAGGTGAACTAATTTGCCTCCTTAAGAGGTGAGATTAATTCGCCTCCTAAAAGGGGGAATTAATTCTCCTCCTATGGGGGGAATTAATTCGCCTCCCAAGGAATTAAATCACCTCCATTTTACAGTTTTATGAATTTTGTGTTATTGTAAGCATCATAAGACCTTTATACATTCATCTTAGCAACATATAACTTCTTATGGATCATTACAAATAAGAATTTATCCTCAAATTTGCCACCAAGCTCAAATAGAACACGAATCCACATAAAAGTCATACACAAGATTTATTTATGTTTAATAGTGGGATTTAAAGTCTCTAATGCATACAATAAAGAGTTATAACACATTCTATACACAAACCAATCAACTTTTCCTATTTCTACCCATTTTTCAAATTTTCGCATACAAGAATCATTCAGAACCTAATCTATGCATAACCCCATAAAAACCTTGTTACAACCGAGTCATCTATATCATATAAGAATCAAAACCTCTCAATCAATTTCAACTTTGGCCCACTTTTGATTTTGATGTAACCTAAATCAAGTTTTAGGGTTTTCGAGCTCTAGTGACTGAAATTGATCAATTCCTTTTGATCATGAACACATTAGGATGTAAAGGACAAACTTTTAGTTTTACCTTAAGCTTGAAAATGGTTGGTGTTAGGAATAAAAAATTCCTAGGAAAGTGTCGGTCGCTTTCATAGCTAACTGTCATTAGCTTTTGGAAACTTACATAGGTAGTTAGTCCAAGGCTCATGGATGAGTCCATTAAGCCAAGGCCTATCCACCCCTTGTAGGTATATAAACACCTCTCCATGCCTTGGAGAGGTGGTTGGTTAGTTGTATGTTTCATTTCCACTTAATGCATTTCATGTTCTCTACTTTCTCTCACTAAAAAATACATCCTTCCTCCTACTTTCTCTCTCTAGTTCTTAGTTCATAGATCAAAGATTACTTGTATTCTACAATTGGTATCAAGAGCCATGGAGTGTTTGCTTAGTCTTTGTGTTTGATTTTTGGTTCGTTTTTGCTTGTTATTCTGCACGTCCTTTTTCTTTCTTTTCTTTTGTTTTTAAAGCTTCTTTGTAGACTAAAAGATCATTTACCTAGGTAAAGTTGATCTAGTATCTTTGGATATAGGTGTATTTGCTTTGGATCAAAGAAAATCTAATTTTTGTTCATCTTTTGTTTTCAAAAAACCTAATAAAGTATAAATCTTGATTTTGAAATTTTCGGCTTAAAAACCAGAAAGTTGTCATTTTTAAGGTAACTATAGGTTTAAGAATACTAGTTGTACAAGAAATTTTGGGGAAAACAATCAAAAAGGTGTTTTTTTGTGTTTTAAAGAGTTTGAGTTTCGTACTTGTTTTACTCGAATTCGCAGTTTTAATGTTACCCTAATTCGCAATTTATATTGTAGCCGAATTCGCAATACCCGAATTAGCAATTTCTGTTGTAGACGAATTCGCAATATCCGAATTAGCAATTTATGTTGCAGCCAAATTCGCAATATCTGAATTAGCAATTTCTGTTGTAGCCGAATTCGCAATATCCGAATTAGCAATTTCTATTGTAGCCGAATTCGCAATACCTGAATTAGCAATTTTTGTTGTAGCCGAATTCGCAATATCCGAATTAGCAATTTTAGTTGTAGCTGAATTCGCAATATCCAAATTAGCAACTTCAGTTGTAGCCGAATTCGCAACATACGAATTGGCAACACCCAAATTCGTAGTTTTCTTAGTATCACCTAAATTGGCAATTTTCAGTAACACCCGAATTCGTAATTGGCTTAATCAACCGAATTTGCAACATAAACTTAAAACTCAAATTGCTTAATCTAAATTATACGGTTTATTTCTTTGACTTGTAAAATCCCGTGAAACACTCACTTGTTTTCCCGGTTTTGTCAAGAATTGTAAAATCCCGTGTAGTTTCAAGAATTAAAACACAAAAGACAACACCCTCAAACACAATTACTTTCTATCACCGCTCGATCAAACAGTAATCTTTGAACATACCAATTTATCAATGGCGACTCTTGCTGACAAAGCGATTCTTTCTGGTGCTGACAATCGTCCACCTATGTTGGAAAAAGATATGTACGATTCTTGGAAAAGCATAATGGAGCTATACATGATGAATAGACAACATGGAAGAATGATTCTTGAATCCGTTGAAAATGGTCCACTCATCTGGCCTTCAATTGAGGAAAATGGAGTGACTCGACCAAAGAAATATTCTGAGTTATCTGCTACGGAAGCAATTCAAGCTGATTGTGATATCAAGGCTACAAATATCATTCTCCAAGGACTACCACCAGAAGTCTATGCATTGGTTAGCAATCACAAAATCGCCAAGGAACTTTGGGAAAGAATTCAACTTCTCATGCAAGGAACTTCATTGACGAAACAGGAAAGGGAGTGTAAGCTTTATGATGAATTCGATAAGTTTGCTTATAAGAAGGGGGAAACACTACGTGAATTCTACTTGAGATTTTCACTGCTACTCAATGACATGAACATCTACAACATGAAACTGGAACAATTTCAAGTGAACACAAAGTTTTTGAATACTCTTCCTCCTGAATGGAGCAAATTTGTGACAGATGTCAAACTGGTTCGGGATTTGCACACAACTAACATCGATCAGCTTCATGCTTATTTGGGACAACATGAATTTCATGCAAATGAGGTTCGTTTAATGCATGAACGCAATTCAGATCCGCTTGCTTTGGTTGCAACCCATCAGATGACCCAGTCTCCTTATCAAACTCATCAAAACTCATACCAAAACACTCAATTTCAACCACAAGTTTCATCATATCAGTCTCCACAGTATGGTTCACCTTATTAGTCTCAACAATACTCAACTCATCAATCATCAACACCTCTTTTAATAACTTATCCATACAATGATTATCAATCATCAATTCACCACAACGTTTATTCTCCATCATCATCCATCCCTCAATTGGAATATGCTTCCTCAGTTAACAAACAATCTGAATTTTCCCAACCAGACTCGGGACTTATTGTTCTAGTGTTCCAAAAAGGTAATGATCCTATTGATGCCATCAATCACATGATGTCTTTCTTGACTTCTGTTGTCACTTCCCGCTATCCCACTACCAATAACCAGCTGAGAAATTCGCCAAACCCTAGGCAAATAGCTACCATTAATAATGGAAGAGTAACCTTACAACCAATTCAGGGGAGACAAACTTCTTTAGCTGCGGGAACTTCAAGGAGATAAACTCCAAGAACAAGTGGAAGCAATTCTAGGAAACAAAGGATTGTTATTTGTTACAACTGCAAAGGGGAAGGCCACATGTCTAAACAGTGCACTAAACCAAAGAGGAAATGTAACACCCCCATTTTTACAATATAGCAGCGGAAGCTAATCTGGGGTATTACTTCATGGATACAACAATCATAATCATAGAAAATGACCCAAAAGAGACGTTTATTCAAAAGATATGTTATCATTCATTTCAAATCAGAGTTTTACAAAGGTAGGTCCCAAAATCTAGTTACATACAATGTGAATGATAACAGGTTTTAGCCATCTTCGAGTCTATGCCACTCCACGTCATAAGTTGCTCATTTACCTGAGATAAACATGCATAAAAAGGGTCAACACAAAGGTTGAGTGAAATTCATATGTTTATAATAAATAGTGTGAATACAAGTCATCATAGATGGTTGGTTACGTTGTTACACACCAAAAAATAGTGATAATTTCAATGAGTACAATTATTATAAAAAACAATATTAATAGTGTATTATTGCGTCTACAGCTCGTAGTAAGTTGTAAGGTTAAGTTAGAAAGCTAACCGGGCTCAAGCCCCATGGATAAGCCCACTAAGGGTCCATGGCCGGCTAATGTAAGGCATATATAAACCCTCTCCACACATGGAGAGGGTGTTGGTTATTCATTTGTTACATTTTCACTAAGATAATATTATCATTTTACTTTCTCTCTCTAAGTGTTCATCCAACCATCTCTTTCTCTCTCTAAAACTCTAAGTGAATCAATCCATACTTGTGTTAAGATATTCTACAATTAGTATCAAGAGTCATAGGGTGTTTGGGTCAATTTTGTGTGCGTTTTATCTACTCGGTTTACTATTGTTCTTGGTTCGAATCTATCAAAAGATTTCCATCTTTTGAGGGTTTAAAAACCATAAAGCTCTTAACTTTCTTTCTTATTTATCTTAGTTTAGATTAGAAGTACAAGAAAATCTTTCAAAAACCATAAAAAAATATCATCTTTTTGATTCTTTTTGGTTAAAAGAGGGTTTTGTACCAAGAATCTTGATTTCAAATTTTTCGTGTCAAAAACGTTAAAGTTTGTGTTTTTAAGGTTTTAATAGTCTTAGATAGGTAAGAAGTACAAGAAAAATCAGGTAAAAACGTCAAAAAGTGAGTCTTTTTAAGATTTTTGATTTATGAGTTTCGTAGTGTTTTGGGCGATTTATACGTGTTCAATTGCTCAGGCGATTTATACATCGTTTCTATAGGAGAATTATACGTGGCTTTTAGTCAGGCGAATTATACGTATTCTCTTAAGGCGATTTATACTTATTCTCTTAAGGCGATTTATACGTGTTTGCTTCTACAGGCGATTTATACGTTTTCTCACTTAAGGCGATTTATACGTGTTTGTTTCTTAAGGCTATTTATACGTGTTTGTTTCTCAAGGCGATTTATACGTGTTTGTTTCTTAAGGCGATTTATACGAGTACTTTCTAAAGGCGAATTATACATGTATTTTTCTAAGGGCGATTTATACATTTCTCTTTTGTGAAGGCGATTTATACATTCGTTTGGTAAGGGCGATTTATACATTTTTCAAGGGAGAACTATACACGTTTATTAAGTGAATTATATGGTTGTTCTTTGAGTTGTAAAATCCCATGAAAACTCGTTTTCTTGGTTTATCAAGAATTATAAAATCCCGTGTATTCTAAAAGACTCAACTTCATTAATCAATCCTCACTTTAACACAAAAACCTCTAATCACTGTTCGATCATCTTAATCTTATCACATTGAAATGGATTCAATTATTTCACTTGGTCAAAAGAATACTCTTGCTGAGTACATGATACTCTCCGGTGCTGATAATCGTCCACCTATGTTGGACAAAGACTTGTATGATTCTTGGAAAAGTAGAATAGAATTATACATGCAAAATAGAGAGCACGGAAGAATGATACTTGAATTAGTTGAAAATGGTCCTCTCATTTGGCCTACGGTTGAAGAGAACGATGTGATCAGAACAAAGAAATATGCTGAATTATCTGCTGCTGGGAAAATTCAAGCTGATTGTGATATAAAAGCTACCAATATCATTCTTCAAGGTCTTCCTGTTGATATCTATTCACTTGTGAATCATCACAGAGTTGCTAAAGATTTATGGGAGAGAGTTCAATTACTGATGCAATGTACATCTTTGACAAAGCAGGAAAGAGAAGTATTTGTAATGGAATGCCTTTTGATAATTTTACTCACATCAAGGGTGAATCACTTCATAACGTATTCCTTGCGAATTAACTCAGCTAATCAATGACATGAACATCTACAAGATGAAAATGGAGCAATTTCAAGTTAATACCAAGTTCTTAAACAGTCTTCCACCTGAATGGAGAAAGTTTGTGACTGATGTCAAGCTAGTTAAAGATTTGCATATCTCCAACTTTGATCAACTTTATGCATATCTTGAACAACATGAACTCCATGCAAATGAAGCCGCATTATGCGTGAACGTAATTAAGATCTACTTGCATTCGTTGCAAATCAGCAGATGACACCACCTCACTTCAACACTTATCAGTCTTATTACAACAATCCTCAACTTCAACAACAGTTTTCACCATCACAACATGGATCAATTCAACCCAATCAACATTACTCATCTCATTATCTATCACAAACTTAATTCAATCATTCATCTATTCCACCATCACATACATTTCAGTCTCAAATGAATCATCAAACCTCAACTGTTCCATAAGTAATTCCACAAGTAATTCCACAAGTTGCTTATCAATCACCTCAAGCTCCTACACAACTTATGACTGAATCACCATTTGGAGACATAGGTTTTGCTGTTCCTGTATTTTCTCCTAGAGATGATCCGATTGCTTGTCTCAATAAAGCAATAGCTTTTCTAACGGCTATAGCTTCTTCCAGGTTTCCTTCTACCAATAATCAGCTCAAAACTTCCTCTAATCCAAGAAACCAATCCACTATTCAAGATGGTCCCGTTACCGTGCAACAAGTTTAGGGGAGACAAGGGCAAATTTATTCTGGTACAACATATAAGGGCAATGCTACTAGTTCAAGGGGAAATACAACAAGTGGACAATCAAGAGTTGTTAAATGCTACAACTGCCAAGGTGAATGGCATATGGCTAGGCAATGCACTCAGCCAAAGCGACCAAGGAATGTAGCATGGTATAAGGAGAAAGCAATGTTAGCAGAAGCTCAGGAAGCTGGACAAATATTAGATGAGGAGCAACTCGCATTTCTTGCAGATCCAAGAATTCCAGCAGATCAAGTTCAGACAATCAACCCTCATAATGCTGCTTTCCAGACTGAGGATCTCGATACGTATGATTCAGACTGTGATGATCTCTCGACGGCACAAGAGGTTCTTATGGCCAACATTTCCAACTATGGTTCTGCCATTATCTTAGAGGTACATAATTCTTCAAACCTATCTGAATGATATGGATAATCAAAGTGTGCAGGCATTGCAGGATTTTGAACAAACACCAGTTATGGATTTTATAGATAATGAGATATCTAGTGATAGCAATATCATTCCATGTTCTCAATATTTGCAAGAAACACAATAGGCAACTGTTCAAGATACTAATTTGCAGGCACAACAAGATTCAATGATTTTGTCTGTGATTGAACAAATGTCCGAACAAATGATTAATCATGTAAATAATTGGGAAAAGGCTAATAAGGAACAGAAAAATGAATCAATAACCGCTGAGTTAGAGAGATATAAGGAAAGGGTCAAAATTTTAGAACAACGTCTTAATATTGATTTAAGTACTCGTATAAAGATGATTGATTCTTAAATGGATGATATGATTAGAGAAAAACTTGCACTCAAAGAACAAATTGACTCACTTGAGCAACATCTTTCTAAACAAATCAAAGAAAAGTAATCTTTATTCAAAACTTTTACTGTTTTCAAAAATGAATCCAAAGAAAAAGAAGATAAATATATGGAAAATGAAATTGATTTGGAAAAGAAGATTAAGGAACTTGATAATATCATTTGTAAAGTGGGTCAATCTGCTCAAACAGTGCACATGTTAACTAAGCCACAAGCGTTTTATGATAATACACATAAACAAGCTCTAGGTTATCAAAATCTGTTTTATCTTAGGAAAGCTCAGCGGATGAAACCAACCTTGTATGATGGTGTTGTTTTGTCTAATACACATATTGCTATGCATGTGATTGATGATGAAGAAACATTGATTTTGGAAGAAGAGAGTCGATCAAAAATGTCTGAAAAAGCAAAAGATCCTGAAGTTATTGCAAAGAAAATTTCTCACAAACCTATCGATTATGAAAAATTAAATAGCTTAACTGATGATTTTGAAAAAAGTTTTTCTCCACAACAAGAATTATCTACTGAACAAGCCTTTTGGTTTCATATATTCAATCCATCCATTGAATCTTCTTACACACCACCTGTCATAGTGGAAGTTCCCACTGAATTACCTAAGGTGAGTTTGGTGAATACAAGCCTTAAAAAGCTTAATTTCCACCTCACCCAGTTTGTACCTGTTGTGAAGAAGAGGACAACACCTAATGCTCTTGAAGAATGTGAATGGGGGTTTAAGCACACTAAAACAGTTTTTAACAATGAAATTATTCCATTTCTAAAATCTTTAAAAGACATCTTCAATGTGTTTGATAAAGATCTTCTAAATGAAATAACAGAAGTACAAATAGTTTTTGACCAAATGGACGCGGCTGTTCAACAGTCTTCAGTTGATAAACAATGTTTGGAAATTGCTAAGAAAGAAATTCTTTTGGAAAATGATCGACTCTTACAAAAAATCATGTCTTAAGATGTTCTGTTAACTGTGATAAATTCTATGTCTTGGAATAATGATTCTGTGAATGTAGAAATGCAAATGTGTGATTCGTGTAAAAAGTGTTTGAATCTTGATGCTGATCTTTCCAAATCAAAACAAGCATATAATGATCTTTTGAAAAATTATTCACAACTTGAAAAACATTGTATTTCTCTCGAAGCATCAATGCAATTACAACAAGAAGTTTTTTAAATATGTCAACCAAATATCCAAATATCATAATGTCATATATCCATCGAATACAAAACAAATCTAGATCATCCTTACGCCCCCTAAAAAAAATAATATCTTCAAAATGCGCATATAATATCAAATGGGGACGGTGCAAGAAATTCACGTCACTCAACTATGAGTCATGCCAAAGGTGCATCAATGACAACGCATGTTACCTTTCATGGCTAGGAAACAAATAGTGGCTTGGTTCTCAAACTGAAGGGTTCAAAGCAAATTCTATCAAATTCATTTCAAAGGGATCTTATCAAAGGTTCGATGTCAATTGAACAAATATCAAAGGGATCATAGCAAAGGTTCAAAAGGGAACATAATAACAGATCATATAAGAAAGCCAAAATATAAGGCTCAGAGCAAATGTGGCAAATCATATAAGTAATCAAAGATAGAGAGGAATATGTCATGAGAAACCTTAACGATAAGGACCAGAATATCTGTACCTTATTCCAAAGCAAAGCAAAATCAAAGAAACACCACGGAATATCACAATCACTCCCTCTTGACCGAACCTAAAGAAATGATGAACTCGAATTACAGAACCAACATTTAAGTTTATACTTCCATTTTAGAACTTTCCATTTTAGTAACTTTCCATAAATAAAACTTCCCATAATTATAATATTCATCATTGAAGATTCTATTAAGTTAATTGGATAGTTTATGGACTTAACATTCATCATTTCAAGATAAGGTTTTAATATTGAACAGCTTACTATATTTTTAGGTCTACTATGCAAAATCAACATTATCAAGTTTAAAGTGTAAAATATCAAAGTTTCACCTTTTATTCAAAAAAAAAAAAAGATTATACCTTCCATATTATGTATTTACAAGTCAATCCTTTAATTTACAAAAATTTACACATTTAGACCTTTTAGTTTTACTAATAATTAAACAATAAACTTTAATTATCCAAAATTTACAAAACAATCCTTAAGATTCAAAAATATGACAAATTCATACTTTTATAAATTAAGAAATGAACAAACCTTATACTTTTTCAGAATTTTACACTTTTAGTCCCTCCATTTTAATTAATTACTCTAATTACAATTTATACATAATTAAACATGTATAAATCCAAAATAATATCAAAATGACTATTTTAAACCCTCCCAACTTATTTTATCAGATATAACAAATATAATAACATGTCCACAACAAACCACCAAAGTTTCTCTGAAATGACAAAACTACCCCCCTCATATCTTTTAATTCAATTCGCAAAACAATTAAGTCCCAAAACCCTAATTTAATTTTTCCCCAATTCCAACACAATTTTTTATTATTATACAATAAAATAGCAACTTAATACACCTGGAAAAATTAGAAAAACCCTAACCCTAATTCATTTTAACCATTTTCTTTCCTTTTTCCTTTAATTCGAATTCGTCAACCTAGAAATACCCAAATAATTATTTCGAATCTTTTCTAAAATTTTTCCAACAATTTATTTGAGATGTACATGATATATAGAACCCTATAAAAATATAAAATCAATTATTCAACCCTTTTCCAACAATTTATCTGAGATGTACATGATATATAGAACCCTATAAAAATATAAAATCAATTATTCAACCCTTTTCCATGCCGATTACAAAACTTCCTTAAAATTAGGGTTTCAAATATGATTCGAATCTATAAATCAAAATAACATGCATGATAATTTTTCTTATGATTATACTGACTTAATATGATGAAAATTAAGTTTATAAAAAATACCTTTGATGATCTAGGAATAATTTTTATGAATTTATAGGATCTCTTGGGATTTTCCGACCCAAATCAAACAAACCAAGATCGAACCCAGCTACTACAAAACTTCCCACTATTTTCCCACCACTCCTTGACCTTCAAAACACCCTAGAAAAATCGTCTTTGCCCTTGGAAAATTCTGTGCCGTCACCTATTTAATTTTTAGGGATTTTTCTCGGTGGTTTTGTTTTAAGGAATTATCAAATAAAAATGTATAAAAGAAGATTACAAGTATTATGGCCGAATTTAATGGCCTTTTAAAAAAGATATATCTGATTTTTAAAACTTGCAAATTATTTTGGTTATTATCCATATTTTATTAATTTAATTTGTATAGTAATAATTAAATAAGTATTAATTAATACGCAAAAACTATACATAAATATTAATTCTTTTTCTTACATAATATAAAGTATTTAAATCTTACATAAATTCCATAATTGTCATAAGTTGCATTTTTATAATTTCTCTAACCTTTAAATGAATTTTATTTAAGCATATATGTATATTCTTGCATTAGGGGTATTTTGGTAATTTTACACTTATTGAGATTTTTAGGTTTTACATCCATTATCTGTTCTGATTCGTCGGACATGTACTTTAAGCCGCACTTGGATCATCTTGAGAAACTTGATCATGAAATCTGGAGCTTCTTCTTGACCTTAAGACACTTTAACCCATGTAAATCGAAGTAAACGTCGACAATGACGAGGATATACTCTTTCCAATAACACTTTGGTGAACACGCATTGTTCACAAAGATCCATGTGCAAGAGAATAGAGTTTTTCCCTTGGTTGGTCTTCAGATTTATTTTTGTGGGTTTTTCTTGCTTTTGCCCATTGCACCACGCACGAACCCATATGGTCCTTTCAACTTTAGCTTAGGGATACCTCGACAAGACCGTTCTATTCTAAAAAGGTTGATTGCACCAAAGTTAAGATGAGACAGACGTCGGTGCCATAGCCATGACTTAGTCTTTGAGGCCTTTGACAAGAGACATATAGGAGAGGACGCCATCATATCTCTAAAAGACAATGTATAACAGATGTTGTTATTCCTCGAGATCCATCAATAATCAACTCCTTCTAGATATGAATGAAGCAGGTGTGTTGACGAAAAGCAACTTCAATGTTCGAATCACATAATTGCCCAGCGGAGAATAAGTTATGTCCAAGTCCTTCCACGTAGTAAACCCTTGAGATCATAACATTCTCAATTTGATAATCACCATACCCAATATCTTTTCGCCACGGATCATTCCGAATTTACATATACCCAAAAATTTATTGACGAAATTGTGAACTGAGAGTGCGTGTCTCTTCCGGACCATATCTTGAGCAACTGAGTACAAATACCAGAGAACAATTTGGACAACCTGCATTCATCAAGAGAGGAAGATGGAACATCGGAAACTATGGATCCCCAAGATTTACTGGGTTCCTTTTTGTTAGCAGATATAGATTTAATAATCGAATTTTAGCTAACGGAACATTAGTTTTTAGATTTCTAGTTCCTTGTAAACCAATGATACAAGCATGCATAGGATATCACTTTCTGGAGCAGTTGGTTTCTAAGGGCACTTCAGCATGTGGAACATGCTAGTTAGAAGGGCATGCTTTCCTAATATAGTGAATGTCTTACCAGTAGGTACTCTAAGGTATCCAATATTTGTGAGCACTTTTCCTGTTGGTTTCCAAACTTTTTCTCTTGAACTTTTCTAACAGAATTTGCGATTTTAACACATGAGCATTCACATCATTGATAAATCAAGAACACACAAATCATGATTATCAGAAAATATGCAACTATTACACTTAATACATAGAAGTTCAGAATTTGCATTAAGCTTGGAATGCTGCACATTTACATTTCCTTTAGGTTCAACAAAACAATTCTTATTTTTTAAACTAGATTTAACTGTCCTAGGGTGGGCTTTTATTTTATTCTTCTGAGTACTACTTGGTGTTCGCTGAATCTTATCTTTCTTTGTATGCCTGAAGGCTGGGGAATCTGCTAGCACTAGTAGACGATTTTACTGTAGAAGACAACATAAGTTTGTTAGAAACTAGGATTGATGAAAAAGTTGTTTTTATGTTTGTGTTTCCTGGGGATGTGATAGGCTCAGTGAATCCAACTCTTTTGTCCTTGTTCTTTGGGGTCACAGCCACTAATTTATCACTTGAATTATTGATGCTAGGGCAGGTTTGTCTGATTATTATAAGCAACTCCTGAATTCGTTTGGTATACTTACAAGCAGAGTCTAAGGAATTATTTAGAGGATTTTGTGATTTTCCTTGTTCCACTATTTCCCTAAGAATCACAGCTTGTTCCTGAGTGTGCCTAAGGTAGTCAGAGTGAGCTGTCCTATTGTTCAACAATCTAGGGGCTATTGGTTCCACATCAATCTTAAGCATTTCTGGAGCAATAGTGTGTTTGGTAACAACATTATCAGCTAAATCTTTTCCTTTAAGTTTCCTTAATTCATCCTTGAGAGCTGTAATGACCAAATCTTTTTCCTGAAGACTTACATTTAAATCAGAGATTTCCATAGACTTTTGATTAACTTGATTAATTAAAGCATCACATTGTTCTTTTGATCGAATACGTGTTGGTTTAATCGAGTCATAAAGTTGCTTATAGGTCTGTTTCAAATGTTCATTTTCTGCAATAAGTTTTGACACCCTATGATCCAATTCAATATTTATCGTTTCAATCTCTTCTATGTCCTTCTTGACCTTATCCTCATTCATATTTCCACTTAAAGATTTAATTCTCTCTTTCAACTTCTTTATGACCGTGTCTTTCTCTTGGGACTGAGCTTTCAATTCATTTAATTCAAAATATTGATCAAAATTTGGAGCACTTTGATTTGAAACAGAATTGTCTCTTTGAAAAATTTCCTGATTAAGTTGAGTATCAACTTCTAAAGAGATGCAATGTTTTTCAAGAGTGGTATAACTTCTGAACAGTTTATCGTAAGTCTCTTTTTCAATGAAATCCTTTTTGTTGAGAAGCTCAGTCTCAAGTTTGAGACACTTTTCACATTCATGCACATTCACAGAAGCATTATCTATAGTAGAATTCATAATTATGTTTACTATATCTTTGTTGATGACTTGTTCCAAGAGTCGTTCATTTTCATTTAAAACTTGATTCATTTTAACTTCAAACATTTTTGACTCTAAACGATGTTGTTCCATAGCCTGTTCCGTTTGATGAAAGACATTTTGGACTTCAAAAAGTTCATAAATTAAATATTGATCGAATGTATTGAATAAGTCATTCAGAGCTTTTACAAATGGAATTATTTCATCTCTAAAATAAGCTTTTGTATGTTCAAACCCCCACGATCCCTCAGTGATGGCTGTAGCCGTGGTTCTTTCTTTGACAACCACATCAAAACAAGCAAGATGGTGTTTAAGTTTCTTCAAACTTGTATTTACCATGCTGACTTTAGGAAGTTCTTTCGGAATCTCAACTTTGGTGGGTCTACAAGAAGGATTAGGATCTAAAGAATTCATAGAATTCTGAGACCAAAAGGCTTGTTCAACAGATAATTGATGACATCAAATAACATCACTTTATTATATTATTTATGTCATCTATTTTGCCCACTTTTATATAATTATTGGATTATTTGGTACTTAATCGCTTTAAATTTGATAAATGCAGTAATTTAGGAGTGTTTTGTGAAGATAAGCTAAAAGGCACATAAATTGAAGCTAAAACGAATACATTTGAAGATTTCTAAAAATTCACCAATATGCCGTATCCAACTAAAGAGATACGGCGTATCTGTGCCAAGACTTCACAAGAAAACGCGTTTGACTAATTCCTAATACGGCGTATCCATGCTATCTATATACGCCGTATCAACGAAGATAACTATTCGAAGATACAGTAAATTAAGTAAATTAGGAATGATATCAAAGATTTATTACGAACGTAGCACGTACTCCAAGGAATCCAGCCCAATACTCCGTATCGATCTATCTGGATACGGCGTATCGAGTATTTTTCAGCAACTATAAATAAAAGACTCAAAAACGAGTTTTAAGTGTGCAATATCATATTCTTTATACCATACTCATCAGAGACGAGTTTTAGAAGAGAAGATCAGCCATAAAGGTCAAGCTTGATCACGACTCCATAAAAGACATCGTGTAATTTTTACTCTCTTAATCGTTCGATTTCAATTGTTTGATTAAGCTTGTATAAATACAAGGATTGTGGGCTAATACCCTCGGGTATTAGCCATCTTAATGAAAGTTCAATGTTTGGTTTATTTTAAAATCGATTTCTTAATTTATCGTTGATTGTTTAATTATGTTTATCACCTCATACTTGTTTATGTGTTTGAATATGCGACCTATTGGTGTGTCGTTGTGTAGGTGTTATTTATGTATTAAGTTTTACTATTTATATTTTGCCGACTTAACCTAAAAACAACACTTTAACGGGCAGTGTACCCGATCAATTGAAGTTCGTTGGTAAGTAGGGTGTCGATCACTAAGAGCGAGAGCGTTAATTCCTAATTCTATCAGTATTTTAGTTATCTAAGTTAAACCTAAAACTAATGCAAAAAGGGAGGTTTCAGCCTGAGAGACTGGCATGGTTTTGTGTATCTAACCTAAGGTTTTGATGACAAGTAAAGCAATAAACACACACAAGAAGACAAACAAACGATAGAGAAGCGGTCGAGAACTAATGTAAGGAAAACGTATCAACCATGAATAATCCGATAAAACGCAGGTTTGTTTATTAGTGCAATGATTGTCTTATCTCGAAGGGCATATCATTCCTAGACTTAGGCGGTACTTCTTCCTAAGACGACGCATCCGCATAAAGCTTCCTTATGTTGATTATAATCTATCTTAGGATCTAAGTAATGGTGCTCTTACTAAACCCTAGCTCATCGAGACTTTACCCACTTACTGCTTAACGGCGATTTATATACTAGTAGTCCACTGTCTGAGTCCTTACCAATGGAATAAGAACGTACTCGTTGATACCAAGGTCACCTTATGGCTCAACTAAGCTCACTAAACTAAAGGCAAGGATAGGTCAATATTTGTGATCCTATGATTCTAGATATATAAATTGCAATATGGAGAGCTATCCCGGACTCTTAGCCTATGCCCAAACAACACCGAAGTTGCAGCGCATTAAATATGTATACTAAGACCAGTAAGAATGATAGGTCGCATACTTAAGCACGTAAATGAATATAAATTGATAAACATAAACAACAATCAACGATAAATTAAGCAATCAAGATAAACAAACCAAACATTAGATCTTCATAAACATGGCTGATACCTAAAGGTATCAGCCGATAGTCATTGTAAAAATACACACGGTTTGATATATGAACGAAAGTAAAGAAACCTTGATCGAACCACTATTCGTTGCACGAATTTTACAAGTAGATTTTTTCCCTATGATATTGAGGCTCTTTTCTGACCTTCTAGGCTCTTTTGATCGTCTCTTAGTCGACTTGGTAGTTTAAGGATTTACTTCCATGCCTAAAACTGAGTTTTAGATTGCCTATTTATATAGTCTGGTAGTCGGTTCGATACGCCGTATCCATCCATGTGGGATACGGTGTATTGGGCTTTCTTGGAGTAAGGACCACGTTTGAAATCTTCCATATCTCATGTATAATATACATTGGAATACTGCATATTGAAGTTCATGAAATATGTATATAGATCTTCATTCCTTTTTGGTCTTTGGTGAGTGCAGCAAAGATAATGCCGTATCTTTCCATGATGGATACGGCGTATTGGTCCATCGCAGAATAGTAAACTTCAAAAATATCTCATTAAGCTCCAGAATGCGCGCCTTTTGCTAAGTTTCACCAATTACTCCATAATTACTGCAATTTTTAAATATAAACGATTAAGTAACAATTCTTTGCAATAACTATACAAAATGGGTTAATAACATGGGATAAATGATGCTATAAAATAGATGTTATTTGATGTCATCAAATATCCCCCACATAATCCAACTTGTCCTCAAGTATCCTTTAGAATTATAAAAATTTTATCCCAAAGGATATGATTTTCTGTTAAAGCATTTATTCCGATCTATTGCAAGTACACAACCAAACACTCTCACGAAATAGTAAGATTAAAAAAACCACTCAAATAATCACTCCAACTAATCTATATGGTAACATGTAACTAATTCGCTCAATTGCTCGGTCGTGACGAGTATTCTATCATAAGCTTGGCAAGGATACACATCTCCACCACTAAAGCCAAGGAGTAACAAGTTTATAAAGGTAAATATGGGTTTTTTGTATGGAAAAGGCGTACGTAGATCATTTCTACAATCTTCACCAGAGTACCCAACTACCAACAGGCACTGAAGCACACAACACACCCGGAACGCCGAGATAGACATGAGTGTTTCGATCAAATCCTAATCGAATTTAACCATGGTTAGGGATGAAAATGATATCGGGTAGAACCTTCAAACTTTCCACCAAAAGTCATAAGCCAACAAGAACAAACATGCATACATTGCTGGAACTCCAGAATTAAACATCATGTTGTATGGCTCCTAGTTTTATTCGCGTAAAACCAAAGGTTAAACATTAGGTGAGAGGGAAGTAAATTGTTGTTAAATAAAAATCAAGAAACAAATAGATTAAAGCTTAAAGTACAAGTTGCTAGACATTTATTTTTCCGACCGTTATTATGACAAAGACATAATTATTTACAATGTCTTGATCATAGATCAAAAACAACAACTTAAGTTGGCGTTCCCATAATGGTCAACTTCCCAATCATCCCAAAACTTTACATATTCTATAAGGGCTAATTGGTGATAACTTCACTTTTGTACAATACTCTACAATCGATTGATTTTTGTTGACGTATCAAATGAATAAACGATCCTTCGTATAATTCTTTTGGTAATGCTTTTTCGCGAAACGATTATATTCAAACTTTTTTTTTTTTTTGATAACTAAACTTCAAATCTCGATGTAGTTTCACCATCTTCACGATCATAATAATTCCGGATAATTCCTTCGGTAATTTCTTTGTTTCTTACGGAATTACGCAATAATTGTGATGAAGAACACACATGAGCTTTGACTACTTAATAATACATTTCCATTTGCAATGGCAAAATTTCCAACCGCACCAAAGAAGAAAATGACACAAGACTAGAAATACAATTTACACTTTAAGCAACTAGCAACTGTAAATTAAACTTAATCTAACAGGGTAGGTTAAGGTGTAAGGGTGTAACGAAACAAATAATTGGTGTAAATTCCTAATGATTGCTCTACTACGGGTTTTTCTAAGTGGATCATCATCTAAAGAGAGATGAAAAGGGTTTAAATGGAGGTTAATCAACCAGTGTAATTTAGTTAATAAATAACAAGTATAGGTGATTTGGTTGTAATCCTAAGATTTACTAATTTAAACAAGTTACTCTAATTAAATCTATAATACTCATTATTGTGGTATCAAATAGATATACCAAGCCAAGTTCTAAAGTCTACAACATCACCGGCACACTCATATTTTGTGGAATTTGGGTAAACATTTAGAAACGTAAGGTTAAAATCCTTACAATATCTATCCAAGTTTATTGTGTGCGGGTTTATGTAACATGTAATTTCACAAAAGTATGCTTCAAAATTTTTAAATTTGAGCATAATTTAAGCCTTTTATTGTAAAAATTTAAGACAAGTAAACATTACAATTCCACCCCCCCCCCACTTGAATTATACAACGTCCTTGTTGTATATGTAAAACATTAAATACAGAGAATTTAAAAAAGAATTAATAATGAGAAACTCCCTGATATTGCTCAGGATAATTCTCCAAGTTTTGCGTTTATGAGCAATATTGGTTGAACAGCCTGCCTTGAATTTAAAGACTCCAACACTTCAAGATCACCAGATTTTTAAATACTCCACCAATATTCATCGATATTCTTTCACGAGGTCCTGTATAAATTCTCAGAAAGCAAATGCAATTTTATCTCCGTGTATTCGTTTGGTTAAACTCAAAATAAATACCTAAAACTGTACAGGAAGTCGATACGCCGTATCCATTCCCCAGGATACGCCGTATTGATACTTGTATACGCTGTATTCATTTAATGAATACGTCGTATAGATTGTGCTAAAAATAAAGACTGGATAACGTCCAGACTAGATAAAAATTGAGAATACATTCCGGGTTGTCTCCCGGCAAGCACTTTTGTTTATAGAAAAGTCTTTAAGTTAGACTTGCCCCAATTTATTCCCATCCTAATAAAACAATTTGAGGTCGAACGGGATGCCAAATGGCACATACAAATTCTTGATTAGTAAAATGAATGGCATCCCTTTGTTAAGATGATTCCAAGTTATGATATTAAAATTTAATCCCTTGATAAAAGTTTCAGTTTTAAAAAATTTATCCGATGTATCATGATGATCGCAGTTTTACATACATATAAAATAATATACTTATAGAGAAATTAAGGAAATCCCCAAATATCCCTTGGACAATTCCACTCACAAAGATATATAGAATACGTATATCAAACCGGGCAAGTATGATCACCCGGGTCGTTTTCCCCAATGACTAGTGCAATTGAAATCACGTTTTAAGTTCGGATCCTGATTTGAATAAGCAAGGATATATGATTTGGTTTCTAGAAATTAAAGCCCTAATTTTTTTACTTTTTAATTAACTCTTAATTAAACTAATTTAAAAATTAAACCTAAATCGAAAAGTTACACTTTCTACCCTAAGAATCTATCCCGACAGCAAACTAAGACCCGAATTAAGGTGAAATTTGAAAAGTGCTTAAAATGAAAAACTCAAAGAAGCAAAGTTGTAAAGGAAGCTAGTGGGAACAAAATTAATAAAAACTTCAAGGACTGAAAATCTCAAATAAGCTTAATAAGAGCTTATTTCTAAACTGATTACAGAAAGTGAGATTTTGAGCTTATTTTCACTTAAACAGCCATAAAATACTCAAATTAAGCTTAAATCTAAAAAGGAAAAGTGATCTAGAAAGCTTATGATGTGCTTGATCTATAAATGAGAAGAAATTAAAGTGCAGGGCGAGGAGAGCGAGCGGGAGGAGAGCGTTGCTACTAAAATCGATCATGAAATAAGCAAACTCAGGAAATAAGCAAAGTAACACAAACTACAAATAAGCTAGAGAACTTAATAAGCTAAACTAGACTCTGAGACTTGAAGGACTTATCAAACTACTTATTATTTATCTAAATAAGCTATAAAATTTAGACTTAAAAGCTGAATTATCAAATTTAGACTTTACTTAAGTTCCTACTGTTTTTGGAATTTTCAGGCTTTTATGACTTTTGACAGCTAAATTAAACTAAGTAAATAAGCTAGAAAACAAAATTTAAGACTTAAACTAAATTAAGCTATATGAAAACTTAAATCCTACTGAATTTTATAAACTAAATCCTAAAATTACTGTTCTAAATTAAGCTGAGAACACAGCAGTACTAACTTAGGTTAGTACTGCTAGCGCAAATATTCAGCAGTACTTTCACTTGAAAGTACTGCTGATGCAATTTGACTTCTGAAAACAAAATAAGCAATAAAATAAGCTAAATAATGAAAACTAAAACTAAATTCTTAATAAGCTAAAACTGAACTCAATCCTACTGAAATTTGAAAAACTAAAATTTAAGCTAACAGTACTAACTTGTGAAAGCAGTACTTACTTAGGTTAGTACTGCTGGTGTAAAATCAAGAGTGCACTAAACCAAACACTACTTAACCATTATGACAGATTTGAGAAAAGCTTTTTAAGAGAAATCTAATGAACAAATACTAAATACCAGATAAAAATTAACTTAAAACAAACTTAACAATCATAATTAAACATCTAAATAAGTTTTAATCTAAGATCTAAACTATTTAAACTAATATTTTTGGATTTTATGAATTTTTATGACAGAAA
>BQNB010062185.1:0-24939 GCA_026074375.1 Tanacetum coccineum
AATTATGCAAAGATAAACGTGAATCGATAAGATGAAAGGATATTGGATTTCCCCAAACTAATTTCAAACAAAGGATAGGAAGCTCGAGTGAAACGGGATACAAAACCGAACACGAGAGTCTTCAGAAATTGTTGGTTCAATCCTGCAAAAATCACAAGTGCAAACAACAAACAATGAGAAATCCGGGAGAGGATAGTCACAACACATCACAACACATCACAACACATTAAAAATAGAAAGAAAATAGATAAGCATGGGGTGAACTCCCACGAAGCGGCTTGTTTTTGGTCACCGAGTCGCAAGCTCGACTCGATCCCTGAATTTAGTTGTCCTTAGGGAGAGTGAAAATGGAAAAGAAAAAACTTCCATTGAAAATGCCACCGGCTCTGACAAACATTAAAGCACATGAAAGTTCCATCCCGATGAGAGGCCACCGGCTCTAAGTGAAGATGTCGGGGTTAAAAATGGTGTCTTCACTCCTGAAGGAGAGAAATAGAATGAAGGTTAAATCGGAAACAAGGGTAGGAAGGGTGGGTAAAATATTGGCCATAAAATCATGAGATTTAGAAACACGTTTAAACACTTTGGTTATCAAAATACCTGCTTCGGGTTCAAGACATTTCTCAGCATCCGGTGGTTTCGGTGGAGGATGAGGAATTGACGGTTTCTTTAGAAATAAGAGAGTCCTGGAGGAAATGTTCTCTCTTAAATTCTTCTCCAATGTGACAAGATTTTTATCATGAATGGCATGATAAACTAATATACCTGGTTTGAATACTTTGTCCTCGTTTCTGAGAGAATTCAAGGTAATACTAGCCGACAACTCCGCAGTGAAAGGCGAGTCGGAATCTAACAAAGGAGTTGGTAAAATACTTGAGTTGGTGGAATCAAGTGCAACGGTGAAGTCCTTTTTCAAATCCTTTGGTTTGGAAAAATGACCATTAAAATCAATTGGATTATCAAAAGTGGTTCTTATTGGCATGACAATGGTGTTGATTGGAACATCACTTGAAACTTTGTCTTCTTTTTCCTTGATTTCTTCAACTTCTTGAGGACGAGAAAGAGGTTTTGGTTTTTGATGTAAGTAAGTTGCCAAGAGACAAATTATCTTTTTCCTAATCGAAATACGAGTCATCATTCTCCATACAAATCGGATCAACGAGAAAAACATCGGCGTCTTCCATGAATAAACCTTCTCTCCGGTGAGAGTAGGGGAAGTAGGATTGCTACTTGAAACTTCAAGGGTGGGAGGGAGGGTAAGATCAATTCCTGGTGGAATCGAATCTCTTTCAAGATAAGCTTCACATCATATCACTTACTATCCTGAGACTAAGAGTTTACGGAAGAAGAAGACTTAAATTCTCGACCTCCTTATTCCTTCTCTTCAAAGAGAGGATTAACGTTACTAGATTTGAAGTTATCATCGAATTCGAAAAGAGGATTTGAAAAAGTTTCTTCATGAATATCCTTCTTATGAATTGAAACATCATTACCCGGTGGTAATGAGTTAGGAAGAGTGAATTCATCAGTGAATTTCTCGAAAGTAGAATCACTAGTCTTCATCGGAGAAGAACTAGGAAAAGGAGCATCGGATGGAATAGTGGTACTGCCACTAAACAGATCGTCTTTCGAAAAATCAATGATAGAAATAGCATGAACAAATTTCTTTTCTTCGTTTTTCTTAGATTTATCGGCATAATAAACAAGTTCTTCCTTTCCTACTCTTAAAGTCAATTTTTCCTGGTACAAATCAATAAGAGCTTTTGCGGTGCGAAGGAAAGGTCTTCCTAAAATAATAGGCACTCTCGGGTCTGGTTCAAAATTAACCACAACAAAATGCGCAAGAAAAGTAAAACCATCAACCCTAACTACAACATCCTCGGCTATACCCATTGGATGTGTAACGGAACGGTTAGCAAGCTCGAGTGTCATTCGGGTTGGAGTCAAAGCTTCAAGCCCAAGTTGCTTGTAGATAGAATGAGGTAAAAGGTTAATGCTAGCTCCGGAATCGGCTAAAGCACTAGTCCTATCAAGTTCTTGTAAAGCACATGGGATAAGAAATTTTCCCGGATCTTCGAGCTTCTCGGGAACTTTATTCATGATGATAGCAGAACATTCAGCATTTACGGTTGTAATGGCGATTTCTTCGATCTTCTCTTTGTTCCTTAGCAACGAGCTTAACCATTTGTTGAATTTCGGCATTTCAACGAGAGCATCTTTCAATCCAATCTCTAAATGGAGTTGTTTAAACATTTTCAAGAACCGGCTATGTTGAGCACTTGGTTTATCGTTCTCTCTCACTTTCATCCTCTCGGGATATGGAAGTTTAGGTTGATACGAATTAGGTCTTGGAGAATTAAGGCCATCTTGAAATTTCACATTAACTGATTTTCTTTGCTTTACAGGTTCTGGAATTTCAATGAAAATGGAATCATCTTATCTCTGGAGGCGTTGAACCTTGATCGGGTACTTATCAACTAAATGAACTATGAGTTTTTCTGCCAGCTTTGTGTGCCATGTGACAGATCTCCAGGTTTTGAGTTCAAGTAGTTAGCCTTTTTTTGAGGAGTAGAAACAACGGGTGTAGTAGGAGTCGAAGGTCCTTCCAAAGTTTTACCACTTCGTGTGGTGATAGCATTAATTTGCTCACGAGGGTTAGTTACGGTTTGACTTGGAAGAGTTCTTGAATTCGAAGTTGAGGCGGAATTTTTGAAATTATTACAAAGACTTGTCAACAAACTCGTAACATTAGCCATTTGATTTTGTAAATTTTTACCTTGATTTTGAACATTCTTCAACACCGCATCATTTGCCTTGACGTAGTTTTCAAAATCCGTTTTTGAAACACCTTGAATTTGGGGCGTAGGAGCTTGATATACTCGGGTTTGAATCGTTGGAGGTTGGTAAACTTGTCCTTGGTTGAAATTGCCTCCACGGTTTTGATTCGAATTGAAATTGTTTCCTTGATATCGGCTTTGGTTACCTTGGTTGTTTTGAACATTTGGTTGATTAAAACAGGGTGGTCTCATTTGATTTGCCAAATTAGGAGGATTCCTTTGAACAAAGTTGCTAACGGCGGCGGTTTGTTGGAATTGATGAAATGTTATCATGAAAAACTGGAAATTCATTCCTTGTAAAAACGGACAATGCTTGAACAATTAGGTATGTCTGAACGCACATGTAAACACAAACACGTTCCTCGACTGCTTGACGTAAGCAGGAGTCGTAACATTTCTTTTCACTAATCAACTTTTCTACATCGGGCTCATACGAATACCATTTTGTCTCTCAAGAGAAGCGGCGAGTTGTGAAATCAAAGAATAAAAAGGTGTAGAAGAAGAAAGAGGAGCATTCTGTAACTCACTTGATCAATTGCATGACTTCTTGAATAACTAACCTTGGATTTACTCTCAATAATGGCTAAACCATCACGAGGCATCTTATCTAGAAAATTGCCACCCGCGGCGGAATCTAAAGCATCTTGATCGTTGGTATTCATCCCACGTTAGAATCGATCGAGGTGGTTCTTTATCTAGCCAAGTCCGGGCTTCACCTTCGAGAGAGAAAGGAAAAAGCAAAAGCTTAATCGTTGTATTTGGAACTTCGGGATGTCTAAACGTAGAAGTGACTTTGTTGAAAAATCGAAGATGATTATGAGGGTCTTGTTTACCCGTAAATTGATTACTTTGAACAAGATTAATCAAAGTTTGTTTAAGCTCAAAATTGTTTGCATTTATCGGTGGAACAACAATTGCATCCTCGTATCCCTCGATGGGAGCTTGTAGCATCTGAGCCATGGTACGATTGTCGGCCATTGGAAACTCGGGTTCCTCAACAATAACCGGTGTTATTTGTTGTTGTCGACGATTTCGATTACGAGTTTGAGAACGAGTGCGCATGCACTAAAAATAAAGAAATTAAAAAGTAAACAAAAATTACACTTTTTTTTGATTTTTTTTAACAATCTATTTTAAACGGATACACGGAAGACAACTTAAACCAAATAATCGAATTACTTCACGGTAACTCTTAAAAATTGCTTCTTAAGATGAGCCGTACCTCGTAAATGACACAAATGACAAGTTTTAAAATCTTTGGTTCGATTTGGGAACTTTTCAAGTTCACCGGAACTTATTTATGATAATACCTCGATTGAGAGTATTATATGTTGGTGTTCGTTTACCAACTTTGTGTATTTTATTTTATTTTTTTAAGGACAATTTTTTATATATTTTTTATTTTTTTATTTTTTTATATGTGATAACTATACTAAAAAGAAGAAGAAAATATTTTTTTTCTTTTAATATTTTATATTTTTTTGGATTTTTGAAATATTTAACAAAAATGAAACTTTCGAGGACGAAAGGATCTTCAAACCAAATCAACAAACGTAAACAATGGAATCTTTAACACAAGTCCCCGGCAGCGGCGCCAAAAACTAATGTAGAGTTTTTATACATAATAAAATATATAATAATATTCCAAAAGAGCAATTAAGAACTTTCTTAAAATCTCCCTTAAGAAAAGCTCACTCTAAAAGATATATATAATATATAATACGTATATTTAACCGGGAAGAATGATCACCCGGGTCGTTTCCCCAACGACTTGTGAAATTGAAACCATGCTTTAGCTTGGATTATGATTTGAATAAGAGCAAAGATTGATTTGGTTATCTATGACTACTAAATAAAAGCAACAAATAAAATAAGCACACAAAAGCAATTAAACACTTAAAACAAATAACGGGAACAATTAAAATGCGACAAATAAGCAAATAAAACCAAATTAATCCTTAAAAATGCAAACTAAAATTTTAAACCTATAATAGGACAAAAGAAAATTTTAGGAAAAAGAAAAATATTTTTTTTGATTATTTTTGAATTTATTATGAATTAAAAACGAATTTAATCTAATTAAATCCTAGAAAATAGCAAATTAAGTCCTAAAAATTAAGAAAAATGATTTTTAAACTTAGAAAAGTCTAAAATAACATAAAAACTCAGAAAACTATTTTTAACTATTTTTAAAATTAAAATCCTATTTTTAAAATTAAAATTAAAAGCTCGAAAATGAAAATTAAAATCTAAAAGTGTTGAAAATGATTTTTCTGAATGTAAACCTAAAAGTACTTTTTATAAAACTAAAAACTATTTTTTTGTATTTTTAAAAGTTATTTTTATATTTTTTTATTGATTTTCTAAATTTTAAATCTACGAAAAATCCTAGAAATTAATAAAATAAAGGGAAAAATGTGAAAAATTCTGGAAAAGTCTAAAATGCAACAAAGTTTAAGGGGAAAAAAAACTTACCCAGTTTATCTAATAAGCTGGATAATTAAGCTTATATGCTACGGCTTATATTTTGGGCTTAAGTCCAAAGATGGGTTATAACAATATTGTGTTCAATAGCTCACGGATGAGCTATTGAAGCACAATGGTTAACACGTATGGTATGCAAGAGTGAGGTCGTGGTATCTAGTCTGGCAAAACCCCTTTTTACTTTTTTTAATTTTTCAAAACTAAAAGTTGTAACTTATAAAACTCACCTTTTTAAGCAACTTTAATGAAAGGTGTATAAGCTAAAAACTAATTTTAAGCTCTAAAAGAGCTTGTGAAATAAGCTAATGCAGTAAGTGAGCTTTTAAGCTCACTATTGCTTGTTGGACTTAAAGGCTTGTGCACAAGCTTCAAATTAAGCTCAATTTTTATACTAAAAACTGTTCTAGGTAGCTTATGATGCCTACTAACTAGAATTGAGAAGCTAATTGAACATTAAACACTATAAGCTATCTGAAATTGAAGATCTAAAAGCTATCTCAGGTATGAACACTTAAAAACTCAGAAAACTAATTAAGCTATTAAACTCATTAAGCTATGACAGAAGCTTAGCTTTTGATCACTCATTCTACCACTAATAAACTTTCATTATCTGCCATAAAATTTAGCCTTACAAGCTGAAAATCTAAATTTATAAGCTAAAATTCTCTTACTACTATTTTTGGTCTTTTTGAGATTTTTATGAAATAAAAAGCTAAATTAACCTAAGCACTTAAGCTAGAAAATGAAAAATAAGCTTTAATCTATATTAAGATAAGTGTAATCTATTAACCTACTAAATTTAAGATTCTAAGTCCTACTAAAACTAGCTTATTGAGGCTTAAGAAGACAGCAATAGTAACTGAAGTTACTACTGCTGGTGTAATTGACAAGGAGGAAAAAACAAATTCAGGTTTCCTTAAGGGACAACCTGTATTACATACTCTATTTGAGTGTGTTTGAATCACAATGCAACCACAAACAAAACCTTGGACGGCTTGGTTCAAATTTTCACAAGCAAAATCAAAGGGAAAAATCCCCTGGTGCAGGAACAGTTAAAAAGAGCTTAAACTTTTGAAACTTTAAAATCTAATCCTTGAAAACTACTCTACTACTAGTTTAAAATGATTATAAAGCTAAATCAAACCAATAGCACAAGTCATTTTGACTTCTAAAGGTCAGAGTGCAATAATCCAAACACCCCTTTATACATTTGACATATTATATTTTAGCTTATACCTTGAAACTAAATGATTAAAACCCTCTACACAGATAAACCAGATATTAATAAGCTTATTACAAGCTTAACAAACAGAATTTAACTGTTGATTAAGCTAAAAACACTAATCTAAAACTTATGCTAACTATATTTTTTTTGGTTTTATTGAGAGAATTTATGACACGATATTATTAAAGAAGAACTATGGATCTAGAATGCTAAAGCTAAAAACAGATTAAGAAACATGATTAATAAGCTCAAACTAACAATAATAAGCACAATTAAGCTAGATATTAAGTAGATTAAGCAAATAGTGAACAACTAAGCAAATTTAAAGCTAGGAAATAAAGACAAGTACAGTAAATAGAAACTTACAAAAGTGCTTCAGCTTAACAGAAGCTTATAGGCTCTTAGAGCTTATCTACAGCTCTGGCTTATCCTAAGATAAGCCAGTAAAGTCCTTGTGAGCCCTTCCATGATTGTCTCACCTTCCATTAGCCTTATGGCATCCAAATATTAAGGAATTAACTGATTTTAAGAATTTTTAGATAGGTTAAGTAAGCCAAATTTTGGCTCTATCACAAGCTTAGAGACTTGTGAGAGCTTATGATTAACTTATTGATTCGTATGCTAACTTATGAGCTTAAAAAGAGCTTATGACACTTTTATGAAAGAAAACTCAAAGTTTATTAACTAAAATGCTTGATTACATTACTTTGAAAGAAATTACAAGAGATTAAATGAGAAATTACATTAAGCTAATACTAAAAGCTAAAGCTAAATTTTACTTAAAAACTTAAAAGCTAGACTAGGTGTGTAAAAAAAAGAAAAAGAAGATGATCATGTGTGTGTGAGTGTGTGCTATTTATAACCACAAGCTGAACCTTCTAGCCTTCCTTGCTTCATACGCTCCCTTCCATCTCATCCGTACAATTTTTCAATCATTGGATCATAATTGTTGGCCGTTGGATCAAGTTTGTGTGCAAACGGATTACCAGTATGGCAATCCGTGATGTGACAGCTTGTGTTACTTCTGAGAGTAATCCCAATGTAAATTTCCATCCCTTGTGTGCTTTTAGTCTTCCAACGTGGCACACCCTATGTGGGTTTGGACCAATGAGCTTGTTTGATGATGTGATGACCCTGCACATGTGTTCTTCTTCCCCTGAATTGTCCTTTGTGCCCTTTAATTTTGAAAAGCCCTTTGATATGAGGATGGGGCATGTTGGGATGATGATGAACAGTAATAAACCCTTGGCGCCATTTTTAATTGAAAACGGGTAAATAGATTTAAACTTTGGGCATATTGCAATATTGGCCCTTGTCTTTGTAAAGTGTAAATGTGATACACACCAAGTGTATAACAACTTCCCAACTTGGCATCTTTGGCCCCTGGAGTTTATTAAAAGGGAAATGGGCTTAGGATTTTTGGGCTTTGGATCCGGGTTGGTTTTTTTATAATTTTAGGGCCCATTAAGCCTTAGGGACCATTTGTGTAACTTTTGAAACTTAAGGGATTGATTTTGTGATTTTGGATTTTGTCCTTTTGTGATTGACTTCTGTTTGACCAAGGTTTGACTTTCTTTGACTGAAGCTTGACCATAGTTAACTTTTCTGACTTTGGCTTCTGGCTCTTGCACGCTCTTTCGTTCACGTATTCGTGTTTGCCCGTTTTTTGACGGTTTTCTTGTGATTTTTGTCTTATCCGTACCTGCACACACAAAACACAAAAACAAGTATATGCGTTTGTCCATTTAGTAGAGTCCTGTTTTGGCCATTTAGGTCATTTTTGGTATAAACAGATATGTGTATTTTACACTTATCAACTAGCTCTAATAATTATAATCTGTAACAAAGGTAAAAATATCAGCAGGATTTGCTCTGAAGAAAGATTAAAAAAATAGGCATGAAAATCAAATGCGAATTTTAAGGCTTCTGTCACTGTATCAGATGATCGATACGCCATATTCAATGGATCTGAATACGCCGTATTAATCTTTTGAATGAATACGCTGTATTGGATAAGAAAGTTGGATACTCTGTATCCAATGGAAGTGGATACGTTGTATCAGGTTATCGACCAGAACAATGTATTAGAAAAAACAATTAAACACACAAAAAATTAAACTAAACAAATATACAAGCAAACAATACACAAATATACAAAATATACAAAATGATACACTAATCTAAATTACACTAATCCTAAGGGTTAGACTAATCTAACGTTAGAAACCAAAATATCAAATAAAAATCAAGATTAAATTTTCACACCCCGACAACAACGCCAAAAAATTTGATTTGTTATGTATTTAGTTATGATTTTATAGTATTCAAGTTTTTTAAATTACATTTTGTCCTACTTTTATCAAAAACAACACTTTAACGGGCAATGTACCCGGTCAGATGGGAGTTTCATCGTAAGTAGGGTATCGATCACTAAGAACGAGAACCAATCTTTCAATTTATTAATATTTTGATTATCTAAACTAAATTAATTCTATTCTATGTTAAACCTATGCTAAACCTAAATCTAACGGATAAGGTGGGTTTGACTGGCACGGGATTTGTGGTGACTAAAATCAACTTAAAACACTAAAACACACGCAAGCAAATTAACAGAAGATAAAAGATCGGTCTATCCAAATATAAGAAAACTGTATTAACGATTATTAATCTAATCTCAACGTTGATTTGTTTATTTAGTGCAATGATTAGTTATCTCGAGGCGGCATATCATTCTTAAGACTTAGGCGGTACTTCTTCCTATGACCTAGAAATGAAGAATTCTGTCACAATTAAATGTATCTACAAAAAGCATCATTATTTGCTGATTATAATCTATCTTAGGGATTAAAGCAATGGTGATCTTGTTAAACCATAGCTCATAGAGACTTAAACCCACAACTGCTTAAAAGGCAATTCATACACAGTTTCACTAATCAAGTCCTTTACCCCACTTATCTGAGAACATACTCGTTGATCCCAAGTCACCTAGCATGGTCCTAACTAAGCTCACAATCTAAGGGCAAATATAGGTTATTATTCGTGATCCTATTGGTCTAGATGTATAAATCACTATATGGAGAGCCATCCCATCATCTAGATTACTTGGTCTGTATCACTAGATCTAGTTGAATGATATGTTGCATACAAAAGCACGTAAAACAAACAATTTTCATACGTAAAACTATATGAAGATTTGAGTTTTCTATTTATAAGGTCTGGAATATGGTCAATACGGCGTATCGAAAGGATTTGATACGGCGTATTAGAGAAATTATTAGAGTAGGACCACGTTTGATATCTTCCAAAATATTTCATTTCCATATCTTGAATACGACGTATTGGTCATCCCTGGATACGACGTATTAATCTTGTTTCTTTCGTGGTATTTTATGAAGTGCAGGCACAGATACGCCATATCTTCCTTGATGGATACGGCGTATTGGGTGCCAGAACAGTAATCTTCAAATATCTTCATTTAAGCTCCAAAAGCATGCCATTTTGTCTAAATGCAATCTTCGACCAAGTACTCCATAATTACTGCAATTCTCAAATACAAACTATTAAGTAACAATTCTTTGCAATAATTATACAAAATGGGTTATTTACATGGGATAAATGATGCTATAAAAGTGACGTTATTTGATGTCATCATAGGGCACAGATACGTCTTATCTTCTTGCTGGATACGGCGCGTTGAGGTAAACCAGTTGGTTCTTCTTCATTGACCAAAGTTTTATATACGGAGTATCGTTGATGTGGATACGACGTATTCTTCAAAGTCAGGCAATGGTCTTTTAGTTTGTCAAAGTCTTAGATACGGCGTATACTTCTAGAATGACACGGCATATAGATTGTCAGAATCAATAGACTTTCTTGAACTATTCGTTTGAGCTCCAAAAAAATTGGCCTTTTAGTTTAATTTCAACAAATGCACGATAATTAATTAATAGAAATAAGAAATTAAGTATCAATTTATATATAAAATTATGTAAATCGAGCAATAAAGACGGGATAAATGATGCTATAAAATAGACGTTATTTGATGTCATGATGAATGTTCCATGGTTCGTCGTTGCTTACGTTTCTTGGTTGCGCGTATCCTTTTATGCAAAAGTCGTGGCACCAAATTGTTGTACATGTGGGTGTACTTTGTTATATTCTAACACAAAATATTTCTTATTGTGTGCCTTTGAATCCGTTACTGTTGTGAAGTTGGTGGTTGAGATGGTGGGTAGAAGGAGGAGGGTGGGTTGGTTTTAGATTAACCTGATTACTTTTTCTTCCACTGGTATAACTAATTTTGTAGCTTCATGTGTTTCTTAGGTGCAATTTTAGTTAGTTTTTGTGGGTGTGGATAGTGACTGGTTATGATGATAGAGTTTGTATATGTGTGACCGAAGCTGAGAAGAGTTAAGAATACGTGCATGTTGGTGTGGCAGGTTATTAGCTTTGCAGCGATGGTGAGTATATTAATAATAAAAACCATATTTTGTTGTCAGATTTTGTTATTCTCGGCATAGGGTGAGTTGTAAGTGTCTTGGCTTGCTTAGAATGATGGGTATGACGGTTGATCGTACTCGGTATATAATTGCAGTTAACGTATTTTGGAAAAAAAATATTGCCAAAAACGTACATTCTTTTCATGTCTATCATACTTATCTTTATGTTCTCATGTAGTCATCATGTTTCTCGCTGGCTGTTACAACTAAAATGATATATATGATATACGGGTGTCCAAGGTTGTAATATCTTCATTTTTTAATCAAACCCGTGCAATAAGTTAATAAAGTATAATAAAAATAAAAACCATATTTGGGTGACAAAATTTGTTATTCTATGCATAGGGTGAGTTGTACAACGTCTTGGCTCCCAACAGGTTTGCAAAAAAGTTATTGGATTAATATATGTCATGAATACATACTCATATTAGGGTGACGAGGACAGAAGATGATGCATAAAGTTTTCCTGTCACGCTTGCACCTAGAGTTTTGCTCATGACGTAAAAGATTTGCGGGCTTTCATCATAGAGGATCTTCGATGACAAATTCTTCCATTAACGCTTCATAGGTATCCTTATATAACGACAATGTGACAGAATCCTTTTACCCATAATATATACCTTGTTATGCATCATTATAAAAGAGTTGAAAACAACATGAGGGGCCGTGATGCTCTTTTTTTAGAATTTAAGTGTTCGTAAGTGCAGCCATGCCGGTATTAACCACTACATTTTGGGTTTCTTTTGAATAGATCAGAGAAGAAAACAAAGTCTGTATGTCATATTATAATGCCGGTTGATAATTGGTTTGTGTAGTGATTTGTGAGCATCTTGAGGTAAAACGTTGTTGTTTAAAGGTCACATGCCATGTTGCAAGCTACGCTTACAATAAAGGCAAGTTTTAATTATTGTGATTGTTTATACCATGCGTTTGTAGGTTGTGTGGCAGTTATGTAGATATGTGTTTTGAGCTAACAATTTTATGACCGACCCAGCCTTTGTTTTGTTTTGCATGGACGATATTTCTTATTGGTTGTTTTGCAGAACCGATCTCGGCATACCATTCAGGTAGATGGTTGTTTAAGTAATTTACCATTCTAGAGGAAATAGGAGAGTTCCCACGCTTCTAGACGAGTAATCCACCTAAGTATCTGAAAGTAAGACAGAAAACCCGTTAGCTCGCCCCGGGTGTTGACCCAGGACCAAGCTCGGGCGTGAAAGTAAGTACTTTTGTAAGAGCCGAAGGGGCTATAAGTAAGAGCCGAAGGGGCTATAAGTAATAAATGTGTGTGTGGTGAAATTAATGTTGCCTGTCAAGTAGTAAATGCTTGGGTATTTATACTACTTGAAGTACTGTTTAGAAATACTATTCTTGACATCTTGAGAATGAAGGAGACGACCTATGCCTAGCCTTTGCCTTGGGTGTCGGTACTCCTTGGAGACATCACTCCTTAATTCCCGGGATAGTGATGTTGCATAAGTGTTTGTTATTGTCCAACGGTTTGAAGAGGTGTCCCTCTTTATCGAGTCTAACGTTTTGTCTTCTTTCGGGTTGATGAAGTGCGCCCGTCCGGACCTGTCCGACCCGTTCGGATATGGTGCCCGTCCGGTATACGCGGATATGTCCCCCCCAGTATGACTTTAATAGTCGCAAACTATTAAAGTGATACTTAAAAGTGCTCAGTTGAAAGGACCGGAACCACTGCTTTTGCTTTCGTCTTCTCCGTTTTCATCTTCTTCTTCTTTTCTTTTTTTTTACGCCTTCCTTGATGAATACGGGACAAAACCCATAATTACAGTGGGTTAAAATTCATTACTTGCTTTCGCCCCTTTTTATCTGGGACGCACACGTGGCACGCATCTTGAAACGAGGTCAAGAGTGGGCCTTGCAACTGGTGACATTGGTTGCCCACGGCCAAAAGCCCATGCTTTGCCTATAAAATAGCCCACCGCATCTTTTTAACTGCTGTTAAAATCCTTGAAGTTCCGAACGGTTGAACCCTCTTCTTTTGCTCTTCGCGCTACAGGATATATACTCTTCCTTTGTTTTTTTGATAATGATGTCCCAACGGTATCTTTGAAAATGTCCGAAGAGGATCAAAACAACTGGGGTCGTCCTGCCAATTAAGTCTGACATAGCATTACAACTCAGCATTCGAACACTAAGACTGCCAAGGAATGTACGGCTTTGCCTTCAAGCATAACATTCCTCTAGATTTGCACCCGGTGGCCCTTACTGCCGAATGGACTATGGATAAGTTAACGGATGATTTTATAGGTCTTTACGAACAATATTTTGAGTTTTCTGGAGTTAGGGTGCCGTTTTCCACCCTTCTTTTGGCTGTGCTTGACCACTTCCGTGTGCACATCTCTCAGTTAGTACCTATAGGGTTGACTCGGCTGACCCTGTTCGAGTTATATTGTCGGAGTCTACGCATTTTCCCTTCGGTGAACTTGTTCCGTGTATTTTATAAAATCGGCAAACAAGGGGATTGGTTCACTTCTTTGAAGATGGAGGGTTGTACCGGATCCGGTGGAAGATTTATAAACAACCTTTTTCCGGTTTAAAAGGGTGGAAGAAAAGGTTTTTCTTTCTGGATCGAAGGGCTATTCCTCAGGCTATGGCTTGGAGGCATCACGATTCTGACATACATGATCCTCTTCCTACCGATGGCTTCCGCGCCTCTGATGTTGTGACATTGACCAATCAAAGCATCGATATTACACCAGTACCTTCCGGATTACTTTTTCACGCCGGGTTGGCCACCACTTGGGAGTTCTCTGGATTTCTTCCAATTTTCAAAGATACCGAGGGGAATGGTAATGACCCATTATTATTTATTTATGACCCCTTCCCTTTTTCTTGTTGGAGAGTATGCTTTTTCTTTTTCCTGAATCATTTTTCTCCCTTTGTAGTTGTCACGATGTCTGAGTATCTACGATTTCCCTTCTTGGATGGTGCTACTATCGAGCAGGGTGATGCCCTTTCTGCTCGAGATGCGATTACCTCACATACCACTGGTCCTTTACTTGTTAATCAATCTCTTCCGGAAAAGACTGCCAGGTCGAAGGAAGTGGAAACTCCTGATCTCAAAATTGTTGCTATTAGGGAAAGGAAAGCCCGTGCGGCCGCTAAGAAGCGAGCCGAGAGAAAAAGAGCTGCTGGTGGTGAGGGTGATTCAAAAGGGAAGCCGAAGAGGCGTAAGGCTTCTGCTGTCCGTGCTGAGGAGGAGGATTCTACTGAGGAGGCCTCTTCCGCGAGTCCTCTTCGAACTGTTGCACCCAATCCCTCCTTTCTGCTAAAAGATGTTGACGATGTGGGAACTGCATGAGACCTCGAGAAGGCACAGTAAGCGTCCCTCATCACCGATTCTGCTAACACCACCTCATGATCATACAGTATAATCACGACGAGAAGTTTGGTGAGTCAAGAGGACACGGAGAGACGGTTGAGACTCATCCTGCCGATGAGACCAGGCCGACTGAGAGTCCCGTTCCTGCCCGGAATCCTGAAAAGACGGCTGTCCAAGACCTTGTTCCCGTGGTCCGCTCTAACCTAGCTGGTATGTTTGTATACCCTTCGAGATTTCTTTTCTTGCATATGCCTTTGTGTATTTTCCTAACTTGGTCTTATTTGTTAGGAGATCATGCCGATGGAGCTGAGTCCTCCCGTCCTGGTTCTGTTTATGTTCCCGAATGGACCATCTACCGAAGGTCTCGAGTGGACACTCCTAAGGAATGCAGGGAATTGTTGACACATTTGGCTCCCCCTGCTGTTAGAGAGGAGATGAATGCTTATGACAACAATACTGCCATGGAAAGGGCTTGGTTTAGTATTGCCCGAGGGGCCGTGGCTCAAACTGATGCTCTCCTCCGGTTTGAAGCTCTTTATGATGCCCATCTGGCCTTGAAAGAAAGATGTGAAGATGTAACCCGCCAACTTGTGAGCACCCGGACGGACTTTACCCATGTGTCTAACTTGTATAATACTTTGTCCAACAGATATCAGCAGGTCCGAGGAGAGCATGCCGGTTACGCTGAGAAATTGACTAATACTGAGCGGGAGAGAGATGAATTGAGGGCTGTTAATGCTGATCAAGTCTCTCAAATTAAAGAATTGGAAGCTGAACTTGCTAGGAAAGATTTTGCTTTAGTCTTTTCTGATCGGGTGTCCAACGAGAGGGCTGTTAAGAATGAGAGACTTGTGTCTCAGCTTGGGTACCTTGAAAAAGAAAAAACTGATTCCATTGGGAAGCTCCTTCCTACAGTTGTCAGGCGTCTCTTGAACAGCCATGAGTATAAGGAGAGCTTGTCTATTCCTTTTAATTTAGCCATTCAGGCCGGGTGGGCCAAAGGTTTTACGGTTGAAACGTTTTGAGGAGGACCTTTAAGGATGTATTGAGGAGGTCCAAGGATTTGATCCCTCACTCAGATACGAGAATGGCCGTTGAGTATGACTATGCTTTATAAAAGACCTATCCTTTATGTATAAAAGATTGTTTCGGTCCTTCCTCAGTCGTGACCGCCTGGGAGCTCCTAAAGATGTATCCTGCTCCTCCTCCCCAAGACGCCCCAACAAAAGTTAATCCATCCTCCCAAGCTCTTGCTGGTTCTAAATCTGTGCCCCCAAGGGGCTAATGTGTATAGAATTACTTGTGTGACAAATTAAGTAATAAGTAGGTGTCACTTTTGATTACTTCAAACAATGTATTATTTGCCGAAGTCCGGCAGAGGACTTTCTTTTTGTCGAGCTTGACATGCATTTGTTGTCCTTGTTTTTGCTGTACTTCCTTTGTCTAGCTGTCTTATTATTATGTACATCTTTGGAACTTTATGGTCACTATGATTTTATATTTACGATCTAACCGCATATTTGCAGGTCTGTCCTGTTCGGCTGGACTAATCCCTGTGACCGGTCCGGATTTATTATGTCCGAAGGGGCTAGGCCCTTTAGTATGATTTATTGTTACCTGACTTGGTTCTCAGGGTTTACCATATCCGGAGGGGCTAGGCCCTTCGGTATGATTTATTAGTCCCTGTGACTTAGTTGTCTGTGGGTTTATCATATCCGGAGGGTCTAGGCCCTTCGATTTGAATATATTATCCTGTGGACCTTAGTTGTCTGTGGGTTTATAATCATATCCGGAGGGTCTAGGCCCTTCGATATGACTTATTAGTCCCTGTGACTTGTCTGTGGGTTTATCATATCCGGAGGGTCTAGGCCCTTCGGTATGACTTATTAGTCCCTGTGCTTATTTGTCTAGGGTTTTTTTCGTGGATCGGCAGGGCTAGGCCCATGGAGTACGATATGTTATCCCCTGTGACTTAAGTTGTCTGTGGGTTTACTGTATTTCGGAGGGCCATGGCCCTCGTATGATTTATTAGTCCCTGTGACTTAGTTGTCTGTGGGTTTGCTATATCCAGTGGTTATAACAATCATTCATCGGAAAATTGCTCTACCCATTGAAATTTGGGTACGAGCTATCACATTCATTAGTTTAAATATGTGTTAAGATACAAGAACACATAAAAATACTAAAACCAAACAAATAGCATTTTGCCTAGTTGATCACGTGCCAAAAAAAGGTCAGAGGGACTATCTTGTCCTCCATTGTTTGCAACTTGTAAGTAGCATCTCGAACGCTTCTGTTAAACTCTGTAATGGGCCTATCCACTTGGGTCCCAGCTTCCTTGATCCTCACTCAATCTTGCCTCATTCCTTCGATACACAAACTCTCCTGGCCTAAATCCCGCTGGGCGTACTTTCTTGTTGTAGTACTGTTCCATTTTTGACTTGTATCTGGCTTCCCGTATGGCGGCTGCTTCCCTTCGTTCCTGTAGTAAGTCTAGGTTCAAACGTTGCTCTTCGTCGTTGAACTCCTCCCTGATCATCAATGTTCGGTAGGACGGCATGCCTATTTCTGCCGGACTGACCGCTTCACTCCCAATATTCAACTGAAGGGAGTCTCGCCATTGCTTTGCTTGATTGAAGTGCGGTGGGCCCATAATACATTCGGCAATTCGTCTACCCATCCTGCCTTTTCCCTTCCTAACCTGGTTTTGATTCCTTCCATAAGGCTTCGGTTTGCCCTTTCGACTAAACCGTTAGCCTGCGGATGAGCTACCGCTGTATTCATCTGTCGAATCTCAAACCTTGTACACCAACTTTTGAAGGGGTCGCTTACCATCACCATAGATTATCCCCAAATATCCGTGACCCTTATTCAAGGAGACCACTCTGGCATAAGAAGTGTCCCATCACTAAACGGAATATTACCAAGCCCGTTATGCTAGGACCAACTGCATTGCCTCTACCCATTTGGGAAGTAATCAAATTGGCCACAAAACCGACTTTAGCTCCTCCTCAGGTCCGGGGATAACGGACCATGAATGTCCCGATATCCCACTGATAGAAGGCCCGGGGCCATATGGAAGTCCATGAATGTTTTCGGAAGTCCTTGGTATCTGGGAATGAATCTGACATGAGTCACACTTATCTACTCGTTTTCGCGTCTGCATTGCATGTTGGTCCAATATAACCATGGTCTCATTGCCTTCCTTACTAACCGCTCTAGGACCCACATGCATTCCGCAAGAACCCATTGAAATTCCCGAATGTCATAATTGGCTGAAGAGGTCCTACACATCGCAACATAGGAATCAAATACCCCTTTTTGAATAGGACTCCTGACTCCATTGTATATTGGCCTATCTTGGCACGCAGAGCTTGTGCCTCGTTGTTATCCGATGGTACTATGCCTTCCTCCAAGTATTTGATGATGGGAGTCATCCAATTATCACCATCCTCTTCTACTATAGTCTGTACTTCTTGGACCTCTGTTGACCGTTCATTCAGGACCTCGACCAATATCTCTTTGGTAAGGTTGTGGAACGGCACGGTAGCTTAGCATGCTCAATACATCGGCCTTCTTCTGATTATTTCCTCTATGGTATGTTTTACTATGGAGAAGGTCTTAAATTGAAGATGTACTTTTTAGCTTTGGCTAGGTATTTGATCATTGAACCATTGCTAGCTTCATACATTCCATTAATCTGGCTGGCCACGAGCTTAGAATCTACCTTAACCTCTATCCATAGGACATTCATCATTCGCGCTATACGTAGCCCTGCTAGGAGAGCCTCATATTCTGCCTCGTTATTAGTGCTGGTAAATGTTAACCGGAAGGCATAAGCATATTCCACTCCACTGGGTTCAGTTAAAATAAAACCGGCTCCTGAGCCTTTTGAACTGGCTGCACCATCAGTGTGAAGGGTCCATGCCTCTGTATCGTCTATCCCCGGAGAGACCTCTGGTCTTCGGAAATATTCATCTTCCCTTTCTCCATCAGGGGCGTCAGAAAGGAAATCTACTAGGACTTGACCTTTTACTGCATTCCGTGGTATGAAGGAGATTTTGTATGCTCCTATCTCTACTGCATATTTTGCTAGCTTCCCCGAAGCTTCTGTCCTACTGAGTATGTTTTTGATTGGCTGGTCTGTAATGACCTTTACCGGATGGGCTTCAAAATATCTCCTTAGCCTTCTTGTCATGTTAACCAATGAAAGAGCCAATTTTTCCAGCGGGGAGTAGTTCCTCTCTGCTTCGTTTAGTGTTCTACTCACATACTGTACGGGACATTGCCTTCCCTTCCGGTCCGTCAAGAGTACTGCGGAGACCGCCTCCCTAGATACCGCTAGGTATGCGTACAACGTCTCTTCCGGGAAAGGTGATGTCAGCGACGGGAGTGACATGATCAGTCTCTTCATCTGCTGAAACGCCTCCTCCGCCTCCGGGGTCCATCGGTATTCGTGCTTGTTCTCCTTTGTTATATTTTTGAGTGTGTTGAAGAAAGGGAGGGCCCTTTCGGCTGATTTGGCCAGGAAACGATTTAAAGAAGCTAGTTTCCCGCTGAGGCTTTGCATCTCTTTCAATGTTTTAGGAGATTGAAGATCTGATATAGCTTTCGTCTTTTTAGGATTCGCCCGGATTCCCTCCGAAGTGACCATGTACCCCAAAAATTTGCCTTCCTCTACTCCGAACGAACATTTTTTGGGATTTAGCTTCATGTTTATTGTCTTCAAGCTTTCAAATGTCTCTGCTATATCAGCCAAGAGACTTGTCTCTTCTTTACTTTTGATTACCATATCATCTACGTATGCTTCCAGGTTTCTTCCTATCTGGTTTTGGAAGGTCGAGTCTACCAGTCTTTGATAGGTGGCCCCTGCGTTCTTTAGACCGAACGGCATCTTCGTATAACAATACGTTCCCTGCTCTGTGTAGAAAGCTGTTTTTTCTTCGTCCTCTTTTGCCATTTGGATTTGATGATACCCTTTGTAGGCATCCAAGAAACACTTGTACTTGAAACCCATAACCGCTTCAACTTTGCAGTCTATGTTGGGTAAAGGATAATAATCCTTTGGGCATGCCGAGTTCAGGTTTTTGAAATCGATGCACATTCTCCAGGATCCGTCACACTTCTTGACTAAGACTGGGTTGGAGATATATGTCGGGTATTTGACCGGACGGACTATCCCTGCTTTGATCCATTCGGTTACTTCCTTGGTAACTGCCCCGCTTTTTTCTGGGGAGAAGGTTCTTCTCTTTTGACATACTGGATCGAGGGAAGGGTTTACATTGAGAGCATGCTCTATGACCTTTCGAGGGACCCCAGTCATGTCGGCAGGTTCCCAAGCGAACACCTCCATGTTGCCTTTCAGAAGCGTTTTCAGTTGCTCCTTACAGCCCTTGGAGAGTCAATGGTGACCATTGGTCTGGAAGCTTGGGGGTGACAGTCGTTTGTCTCAGTAAACATCACGCCCTCTTCTTCTTGGGGCGTTTCTTCCCTTATCATCTGTTTCTCTTCTCTGAGTCGGCATTCAGCAATTGTGATTGTTCGAGCGATCAAAGTAGCTATTCCTTTTGGAGTTGGAAATTTGATCATTGAATGAATAGTTGATGGGATGGCATGCAGTATCTTCAGGCCTGGCCTCCCCAGTATTACATTGTAAGGGGATGGTGCGCGGATGATTATGAATTTCATTGATGTCCTCCGGCTCAATCCTTCATTCCCGAAGCATACTTCCAGGTCAATTTTTCCCAAGGGTTTCGCTACCTCCCCTGCGAAACCCACCAAATCCGTTCTAGTTTCCCTGAGTCCGGCCCTCACTTTCTCCGGAAGGTTCTCGAAGCATAATGATCTTTCGGACTTACATGATCCTCCACGAGGATCTTGTCCCATAGACCCGCCTTACGAGTTATCCTTCAACTCTGCTTTATTATCTGTGGCTCGTCCGGAGCATCCTCTGTTCTTATTTGGCGGAAGAGCTAGGGGTGTTCATCCAGGACTCTTTTTCCCCCCCCCCCCCTCCCCCCACTCCCCCCCCTTTCTTGTTTCCCCTTCCCTTCGTTGGCTTCGCGGTCCTTTAGTTTCTTCTTTTTAGATAAGAGAGGTGAAGTTGACCATGTTCATTACCTGTACGGAGGGTTTCTGTTTTTTGTCTCCTTTCACTCTTTGCCTAAGGTCTTTCATCATAGTGATTCAGCTTTTCCCGATTCTAGGCGATATCTAGTTGCTATCTTAAATTGGGATACATTCAGTGTGTTGAGACCCTTCCTTCCTGGCCCCCCCCCCCCCCCCCCACCCCCCCATGGTGATAATCACAATTATTGTCGGGGTCGGCCCGGTCCTTAGACGGAATTAGCCACAGGTCTTGGTGGTGGTAATTGTAGTTGCGTTTCTGTTGCCAGTATTTCTTTAGGACATTTTGTCAAGGAATCTAATGAAAGTACCGGTACGGCTCTGTTTGTTTGCTCCCTTTGGGGGTACGGAGCTCTGTAATCTCTGTGTCTTCCCGTATGAAGTTGTCTTTGACTTTGAAAGATTCCTATAGTCGCCCTTTCAAAAATCTTTTCCCGGGCTATTCCGACCGTCTCGGTCGTCTCTTCTGGCAGCTGGAAAAGTCCGTCGTTGGTGGGACGTTCTCGTGGACCCTGCCGGGATAAGAACAATCGACGTTGGATGTCTCGTTGATTCTCTCCCAGCGGTAATTCCGCTAAGGGCAGTATGCCTCCTCGGCCCTTTACGAACTCATTCTAAAACATAAACAGGTGTTTCTCATTCATGACGTCTTGGGCAATTACGGGCAAATCGCTTGGCTATATTCGGGGGGTTGGGACACTTTTAAAAAAAACAGGGGGGGGGGAGTACATGAATGATGAATCTTCATAACTTCGGAACACCAATGATGAATCCTGTTCACAGTCCCATCTTTCTTTGAATGCCGTTAAGGTTTCATTGGCTTTCCTCACTATCTTGGTGATTTCGTGAGGTTCTTTGTAACACGCTTTCCTGGTTGAGTACCTAGTGGTGAAAGCCTCTCTCAGCCTCCACCATTCGTCTATGCTATTGGGTGGAAGGCTCTCGAACCACCCCCTGGCTGACCCGTCCAGCGTTTGCTGAAACATTCGGCACCATACTGGCATGGGCCATTCCCCCGAGTTCGCTGCCCCCACAAAACGATTCAAATGGTCTGCCGGGTCAGTGGACCCGTTGTACAAAGCGATGTTGGTTGGCATGCTATATTCTGGACCAGAGAACTCGATTATTCTTCGCGTAAAGGGCGTCTTTAAAGTTTCTTTGAAAGGCTTACTTAAATCTTCGTCATCAATCTCCCTTCCCTTCACAATGCGGTCCCCCTTGGGGTCTTGATCTTCCATTTCGAAGTTCAGCCGTATCGGGTTAGCTTTGTTTCGCTTGTTGTGCTCTTTGATTATAGACTTCATGGCAGATATGTGCCCTTCGATTTGTTCTTTCGTTAGAGGGGGAGTTCCTTCTCGGTCGTCTTGACCCTCCGGATCTCCACCTCTTGTGGGACTTGTCATTCTTGGTAGATAAGATCAGACGTCCCACGGATGGCGCCAAAATGTTAAGGTAAAATACCGTACCTTGTGTCTAGGGTGCGTTCCCTCGTCTCTTGGTGAAGTATCCTCTTTAATTATCTGAAAATAAGAAAGAACACCCGTTAACTTGCCCCGGGTGTTGACCCAGGACCAAGCTCGGGCGTGAGAGTAAGTATGTGGATATTAGCCGAAGGGGCTATATATGGAAGCCGAGGAGGCTATAGTAATAAGTGTGTATGAGTATGCAGTAAAATGTTGTGTGTTAAGTAATAAATGCTTGGGTATTTATACTACTTGAAGTACTGTTTGGAAGTACTGTTCTTGACACCTTGGGAATGAAGGAGACGACCTATACCTAGCCTTCGTCTTGGGTGTCGGTACACCTTGGGGACATCGCTCCTTAATTCCCGGAATAGTGATGTCGCGTAAGTGCTTGCTATTATCCAATAGTTTGAAGAGGTGTCATTCTTTATCGGGTCTAATGTTGTCTTCTTTTGGGTTGATGTAGTACGCCCGTCCGGATCCCGTACAACCCGTTCGGACGTGGGCCCGTCCGTTATATACGAGGACCCCCGTTTGGAACTATATGACCCGTTCGGACTCTAGTGGCCCCTTCGGACTTGAATAGCTTGCTTGGTTTGGAATGATTCGATTGGGCTTGAGTGGTTCGCTTGGGTTTTATGTGGCCCATTCGGACTACTAGCCTGTCCGGCATATACGCGGACAGTATTATTGTTTATGTACACGTACATCAACACCGATGTATCTGAATGGAACATCGCCACTTGAAACGTCTTTTACAGTATGTGAATCGAGAATTCTTTCACATTTGATTAAAAGTACATCTTTTTCTATAAGAGAGTTCAGAAATAAGCCCATATCTTATAGATGCACACTGTCACGAATGAAATAAAATCATGCAAAAGGATTTCACCAAATCCATTTCCATCTACGAACTGAATTTATCATATCAGTTAATTCTTCAAAAAACAAACTGAGCCAAATCTAACAACTACACCGCTAGAAGTAGTAGCAACTGAAATACACGGCAAATAATTTAACTCTCAGCTTCCTTTGGCTATACAACATTAATTATCTGCCATCTACAAGAAAAAAAGTTGGTTACATCCGAAATACATAAAATGATCAAAAGCATTTTGTTATCAAAATTTTGCAACGCCTTCCACCCCAAAAGGAAAATAATTACTAATTACTAGAGTAAAACATCAATTTTTTTTTGACAAAAAGTATTGCGATTTTCCCAACACTTTCAGCAACTTCCCTCTCAAATAGCACAACCAATTGATCCTTCGTAACATCCGATCCAACCACCCGTGCCAAATCCTGAATTAACGGTAAAGAGGAAGCCATATTAGATATAATAAAAATATGCACAAAATGAAACCATAAATAGACATAAGACTTTGAAAAATAAAATATAGACATTACATGCATACTACACTTGGCTTATACAATTGCCACTTTTCAAACTTTTTCATAAACAAATATAAATTTGTCACTTTGTCATGCATAGTACTTTGTCCATTTTTGCCCATTTGAATCCATAGTCTTTTGTTCATCAAAACACACAATTCCAATTTGTGCCAATTTTTGTCTACTGAATGAATAAAAAATAAATAAATAAATAAATAAATGATAGACTAGTCGCAGCGAAGCGCGAGTAAAAAATCTTGTTTATTATAAGACGCGTAATAAAGAATAAAATAAAAAATGTTTGTTGCAATTAAATATATTTTTGTTGTGTACGAATGAAGTTCCAACAAGAATTGTTGCATCACGTGGTACACGTGAGGGCCTACCCACTTCGAAGAGGGGTCCTGCTATTCAGCTCAAAGTACCTCTATTGGTACCCCCGGCCCATGAATAGTGCCAATAAGATACAAAAGATTTTTTTTGTACTTTTTTTTTACAGTGCAACGCAGTTTTTTATCAGTTTCAGTTCTGTAATTTTTGACAGTTTCATACTTTTACCTGTTAAACTTTATATTTTTCGTTCCGTTTTTTCCGTGTCACAGTTTTATAACATATACAAAATTATAAAAAATACAAAAAAAAAACCCAGAAAAAACCCGGGGGGTACAAATGGTGATTTAGAGGGTACATATATGATAAGCCTTCAGCTCAAGCTTGTTTACACTCCTGACCTCTTGATTGATGGATTGAAGTGATACTTTGATTAATTAAATATTCATCCCATAGTAATATATATATTATATATATACAAGTTGCAACATATATGATATTATGATACCACGTAGTTATTTTTCATATATGATACCGTAGTTTAATATAAACGTATATATCTTCAAAACTTTTGCAACATTTGTACGTAGAAATAAATTAGTACAATACAAGCTGCTCGGCGATTCTATTATCTTATGCGTTTTTTCGCATACCTTTTTGGATGAGAGAAAAGTTCAATATACACTCACAATTTATTAAATATCCAATGAACCAATTACAACCCTCCATTTTTTCATCAAATTAAACAAAACTCACTTTTCACTTCTTTTTTATAAATTAAATATCTCACGAACCGTTAATCGTTACGCAAAACGAAACATACCATCGCGACGAGAATTAAATCATCTTTCTATAGAGGGGCACTTTGATTTACTTTCGACGAACTTTTTTTTCAGTCACGTCTGAAAAAATCATATGTGATTCTGGAAAATCACATGTGATTTGTATCAAAAGCACATGTGATTTAAAAATCACATGTGATTCTGATACAAATCATATATGATTTTTTCAGACGTGACTGAAAAAAAAATCAAAAAAAAGTTCGTCGAAAGTATATATCAAAGTGCCCCTCTATAGAAAGATGATTTAATTCTCGTTACAATGGTGTATTTTTTGTCGTTTGACGATTTACCGTTTGCAAGATATTTTATTTTTAAAAAAAAGGTTGAAAATGAGTTTTTTTAATTTAATGAAAAAAATGATTAGCTATGATTGGTCCATTGAGTCTTTG
>BQNB010062187.1:2581-36178 GCA_026074375.1 Tanacetum coccineum
GTGTGTGTGTAAAGAAGAAGAAGATTTGTAGAATGAGAGAGGAGTGGGAGGAATGAATTGAAAGTGAAATTTCGTCCTCTATTTATAGGCTGAATTTTGGTGAAAAGTGCGGCGCACACAAGAAATTGTGCGACACACTTGGTGATTAAATGCGATAGTATTAAATGCTGATTGAAGAAGTACGGCGCACTAGGTAATATGTGCGGTGTACTTAGTGTGTTAATGCATTTGCATTAAAGTCTTCATTTATATCTTCTCATCAGATGGAAAGTGTAGCGCACTTAGGTATAAGTGCGGTGGTTTTTGGCTATATAGGTAAGTACGGTGTACAATAGTGGAGTTCGGCATACATCTTGTACTTTTAGCTTGAAATCTTTTCTTCTCTTTGTATTTGTCTTTAAAAGTGCGTAATTTCTTAAGTTTTACTTAGTAGTGTCTTCAAGTGAACCTGCAAGCAATTTAGACTATTAAGTATCAAAAGTTCACGAGAAATGATAAAATATATACAAATAACGCCATAGAAAACATATATAATTTAGGTGTTATCAGGGAGATTGTTAGGAATATGAAAAGTATCAGTCACTTCCATAATATCATAAAATAGGATCATAGTATAGTTTTTGTAAACTTGATAAGGTAGAAAAGGCCCAAGGCCCATGGTAAGCCCATTAAGGGTCCATGGCCGGCCATGCTTATTGTATAAGTACCCTTCTCTACACCTTGGATAGGGGTGGTTGTTCACTTTTACATTTCATATCAATCTAATATTTCTCTCTTCCTTTCTCTCTCTAAAAGTGTTTATCCCATCCAATTTCTCTCTCTAGTTCTTGTTTATTTGATTGTGAGATTAGATAACACATATATTCTACATTTGATGTCATCAAGATTATTGGCGCTTGAAAGGCCGATATATTATGGTTGTAGCTATAACATATGAATCATCTTTTTGGCGGCATAATGTTGCTAAATGTTACACATGACAAATAGAAATGTTGATTGTGGCAGGTTGTGATGAGTCTTAACGGTGGGGTGACCTATTATGGTCACAGCCATGGCGGACGTATCCTCTTCAATATGTTGTTAGCCTGTCTGAGCCTCCTATGTGATCATTCCCTAATGCTTACCGCATCCTTTGGTGATTCTGCGGTAATAGCTGATTGCTTTATGTGTGGGTTGTAAGTGGTTGCTTTATTGATGCTTCGTTGCATTTACTTATGCTTCCTATGGTAGGTGAATTTCAAAGTTATGGTTGTTTATGGTTTGCCATTTATCATACACCACTATATATTTTTTTGGTGGAAGATCTTGGCTGCTTCTTGGATATGCACCTATCATCTATACATTAGGCTCTTACCTGAGCTAAATAGTCTGGCCCTTTCGAGTTATTAGCTTAGCTATTATTTTATAAAGGCGATGATGAGCAAAAACTAAATATCTCTTGGCTAGGCTACCTCTGTGGTATGCAGCCGTGATAGTTTGGTCTGATCTACTATCGATGCAAAACAACACCATTGTTTGTTGGAAATTAAGAACCGCCATTGTTAGTGGAAAAAGACAGATCAAGTGTGTCAACTGGATATAACACGAAAAATCGTTAGTTGTCGAATGTGGGTTTGAGTGAAAAAATGCAGGTGACGTTTTCTTCTTTAAAGATTTCGAATTATCACCATTTTATGCAAACATTTATTACGAGTGTCTGGGTACCTTTGCAAATACATCACCATTTACATCATTAACCAATGGTTGTCTAGCATTTTCACGGGTTTTTCAACCATGCCAATTGTTGTTTTCTTGAAGAAGATCTTTGTTTAAGATGACATGAAGAAAGTCAGCTTCTTGAAGATACTATCAAGAAAACACACACAGACCAAACGACGCCTTTTTTCTAATTTTGTTAGGTTAAAGAAATGGCGAGAAATGAAGTTGTATCATAAGAGCTTCAAACACCATCTGGATGGGAGAAGATAAGTATCTATATTCTCTGTTTGCATTTTTACTTTTGATTTTGTTAGGTTATTGACTTTGTGCTAGGTTTTCCGTTTAAATTAGTGTTTCATGTTCTATCGTCAGTGTGGTCAGTGGACAATTAATCACGTTCTGAGTTCAGTGTCATCGGTGGTCAATTAGTGTAGAGTTTGAGTTTTGTGTTGTTAATGTTGCTTGGTTTTGTTGAATTCTTGGGGCTTTTGAATTTTTAGCTTTTTATTGTACTCATTGTTTGGCTGATATTTAGACTAGCTTAGTATTCGTGCTTATGAGTTTATATGTAAATTGGGAAAATGTTATGACTTATTCCATAGTCTCAAATCACATTGCATCTAATGGGAAGCAAATCGTATTTTTGAATCTTCACTTTCTAGCTGTCAATAGCTTTGTTATATTTTTGCGAATTTTAAGGCACTTACAGATTTTTGGTATTAAAGAAGCTAATGTGATTTCATATTGGGTTTTGACAGGAATAGTATAGGTGGGTCGCAACATATTGAGTTTTGATTGAATGAGGTTAAGGGACGCGTATGCACAGATTAATCTCTACCTTTGGAGTTTATACCATTGACAACATGTGCTCAGTTTATGCTATTTGAAAAAAAATCACCTTTAGCGACTTGGTGAATGGAATTGACATTGTTTATTGATATGTAACTGTTTGCAGGCACGTGGCTTTGAAGCCTTTCATAAAGAGGATGTAAAAGACAAGGTATTCGTGATTTGCGTAAGCTGTGAATATTGATCTCACCACGTAAGTGTGTATGTTCCTGTGTGGTATACATGTTTCTTTTATCTTTTGGTATTTACATTTAAGGATGTGAATCACTTTTGAATTCAAGTTGTCAGTGATTTAACCCATGAAGTAAAATATACATCTTCAACACTTTTAGAATCGAGGATATGCTTGAATGTATTTAAAATTTGATTTTATAAAATAATTATTACTTTTGGTGTTCTTTTTCAGCCTATACTTTTAAGAACTTGATAACACGGCTAATGAGGCATCCTCATACTTGAAGCTAATTTAATTCTATGATTTTAGGAGCAAGACGAAGCAAAATATAATCCCAAGTGAGGAAATACCAGACTAGAACACTGATCAACTCTTGGGTGATGATGATGATATTGTATTAAGCTTGGCTTTTAGGTAAGATCCATTCCACTATACACACAATATTGTTCAAAATATTAATATATGATATATGTGTTAAATGTGAGTGCAAAAAATATGTTAGTCATAATTTTATAGTTAATATATAACAACGTTTTAGTAGTTTGTATACATTAAAAATGAGAGGTGATCCATACACTACAATATGTCATTCTTCGTGTTGTTGATATTGTACTCATTGGCCTGCAATGTTGTTTTGATGATTTAAATCAAACTTATAGTAAGGTTAAAATAACAAATCTCTTTCTGCCTATTATGAGCATATGTAAATTATAAATGTTACTAATTTAGTTGTATGTATTCAAAATTTATGAACTAAATAATATCTGCTAATATGTGCAAAGAAAGCAAATACTTGAACTTCAGCTATTTGCACAGCTTATTAAGAATATGCCACATATCTTGATATTTTTTCATGTGTTTTAAATTTTTTTATGAAGATTTTTACAAACTTAGGAGAGTATGTTTAGTTTTTAGTTGATAAATAATGCAAGTGCAACTTTAAGGGGTGTTTAGCTATGGCTGCTGCATTTGTTTTCTGCAGCAGCAGTTTAAGATGTGGTCAGGTCAGCTTGCAGAGTTAGTTTATAACATCATTTTGTTCTTTTTTTTGTATACAGATAAATCATAAGCTTGAACAAACACTCCCATAAATACATTGATCCAAATACCCCATTAGCAGTTTTTAAATCTAATTTAAAACATGTGCATTGTTTTTGTTTAACTCGCCGTTGCTCAATTCCTTTTGTGTACATTCATTAAAAATTATGTTTGCTTTTTGTACCAGTGGTTATTTGGCACCCAAGTATGCAAGAGGCAGTTGACACGAAGAGGGTAAGCCTAAAAAGTAAGCTAATTCAAAGAACCCCTAATTAGATTTCTCAATCTACTTTATGTCTTTGGCTGATATATGTCAGTTATAAAATATAACACACTTATAAATAGGTTGAAATTGTCACTCTTACAATGGTTGTTTCTTGCAGTTAGTTTAGTGTCTTATATATATCTGAGGGACAATCTTACTGGAAGCAGTGGGCAATTGATGGTAGTATCGACATGTGTGATTGAGTTACGCGAAAAGGCAATTTTAACGATATCTAGCAACTTTATATTTATATACAAGCAATAGTTGTCATTTTTTGAATATCTAGAGCAAAATAAGATGCAGGTTCACAAAAGTCGACCATTTTTATGCAAAATTACCAGAATACAGAGACGATAATCATATACATGTAGAGTTTGTGACTAAATTACTCAGTTACTGTTTTTGTGGAACCTTTTTTATGCGAACTTCTACTAGTTTTATACATATTCATTCTAAGCACCTGTTTCTTAAAATGCTTTTGGTTTTCTTATAGTTAGAACTTAGAAGTTGTTGGAGTCAACTTAGTTGCTGGAGAAAAACCTTCTGATGTTTACTCAATGATTGTAGCAAGGTATGACGCGCATACATCATTTTCATATATATGTAATAAAAAATTTATTTTTTCTGAATTTTAAGTTTATGCCTTTTTTCAATCTCGGTTTGTCAAGGTTAATGACATCATGTAGAGAGACAGTAAAAAAGATCCGGCAACTTATACGAAAGCTAAGGTGCCTAAGCTCCTGATCCGCAGGTTTGTTTTAGGCTTTTACAAAACGTACAAAAACATGTCAGATACGATAAGGTGGGATATCGTACAAGAATTGGGTTTAATTTGGTTCTCTTTGAAAGAAATGCAAATACCCCAATGTATGCTCTTTTTGAACTTATGATTTCGCAATGAACCTTCTAAACTGGTATTCTTAATTTTGAGTAATGATGTTGGAATTTCGTACAATACTTACAAGTGTGTCATGAAATAATAAGAAAGCATTAAATTTGCATTACTAAATGCATTTCAAGCAACTTAAATATTTTTAAACACTCACCTTATACTTTTTCACTATTTTTTGCTTCAGGCTACATTTCTTTTTTGATGTCAAAGACCAGAAGCTACAGGAAAGGGGGCTTCAATTCTTACTCTTATCTTATGCAGAACCGATGCGAGAGGGATAATCGATATCAGAGAAGGGGGATTGAGAACTGATCATATAAAGCCAGTTGTAGTCATCAAGAACACTGCATCACAGTCTATGAATACACAACCTATTGCCATTACCGGTGCCGCCGCAACACAGTGTGAGTATTATTTGGTTTAGCTAAAGTTTTTTTAAGATAGTTGCAAAATGCCATTTCTCTTTTTTAATGTGTGTCATTTCTTTTCCAGCAAGGCCAACAAGTGACTGTTGCACCTGGCATTATTAGAGTTCAAAATGGGTCAAAAACTTACACCCACATCAGCTTACTAAATTATGTTTAGTTTAACAATAATTTTTGTACAATTCAAATACTCTCCATCGGCAACAACGTTGACCACATCGGTTGTGACAATCCGTCAATTTCAGGTCGTTATTTTATTCTCGAGTATTAAATATAATTTTCATTTTTATGTTGAAATATGAACTCACGACAAAACCAGAAGAAATTAGGGTTTACGATTGTAATTTATGCGATGTTTACAAAGAATCGGCGAATCCTACGTTAAGCATCGATGATTATAATCTTCATCATTTTCATTTTTCCTTTGTGTTTCGCGTTTACGTGAATTCTTGCTAAAACTCGCGTTTTTACCTTTAAACTTTACCTTTTCTTAAATTACTTTACACTAAACTTTAATTAAATTATACATAAAAAAAAATATATATATATATATATATATTTTGCCCCCCCCCAAGGCCAATGGCCGGTTTTCTACATCTACACACACAAACATTTCATTTTTCTATAAACACAATCATACTTCCATTTTTCCATACATGCAATTCATTATTTCACTTCTCAAGATTTCAAAACCTCTCCTCCCTTCTTTGTGTTGTTGGCTGCCGATTTTAATCCCACCACCACCACCATCATACAAAATTTCTCATCTCATTTTTATCCTCTAAACACAATCCCTAAGCCTCTTGCTAAGTTTGGTGCAAGTGCTTGAAGATTTGAAGGTGTTTAGGGCTTGTTTTCTTGGGTTTTCTTGAGGGTTTGATTGGGGTTTTGTTGGAAGAGTATTACCATTGTTAGAGGAAGATTAGAAGCTAGCTAATCTTGTGTTGCATTGGTTCGAATTCAGCCAACACAAGAAAGGAGGGTTTTTTGTTTGATTCACTAGTCTAAGTCTTCATTTTTGTAAGCCCTAATCTTCTTTTATTTGTTCTACCTTTTTATTTCTTGTTTTCTTTAATTTTAATCCATGAAAATTGATGTTTAAGTTCTGTAAATATATATATGATTATGATCTTGAGGGTGTTTTGGATTAGTTATGGCATTGGGCTAGGTCTTAGATAATTAAAATGATGTTTAAATAGGTGTTGACTTGAAATATTGGGACTGTTTTGAAAACAGTATCTAAAACGTATCATAACTCTAAACATTTAGCTTGGGGTCTATGATTAAATTTCATAGGTGGTTAGATATATGTCTCAGCTCTATGAGATAGTTGGATGCTCAACCAACTCCTCCGGATGAGGGAGATATGGTCAAAATACGAAAATAGGTCAAATCTGGACATGTGTTTAGAATACGAGTTAAACTCCAAATTTTTGCCATAAAATAATAGATCTTTTTTATTGGGGCAGTATTAGACATCATGATGAAACCATATCCTTTGACCTCACCTTCATTGCTATCTTTTTTTGAGATTTATGGCCATTTTAGTAAAGGGTAAAAATTTTGCTAACTTTCTGTTTTGGACAAGCAGGGGTAAAATGGTCTTTTCACATAGTTACGAAACTTTGTAAATTGTGAGACTTGCATTTCTGGAAACTAGACTCAAATGGCTTTCCAGGGGTGAAAGCCTCATCTCTAGAACATTTGTGATCTAGGAGATATGAGTCCATGAAGTCAAGTTAAATTCAGAAACCTAGTTTTTACGTCTAGTCTAAAAATTGTAAAACGTATAGTACACCGGGATAAAATAAAAGTTAGAAGCCAAAACTTGGTAGATGTTTATTTGGCTATAATACCAGGTCACATGTCATTTTGAGATTAAAAAAGACATGGGTAAGTTCTAGTGAAATGCCATACTTATCTCGGAAACACATCTCATGATCACATGTTTAATTTCTACGTATTGTCACTTTCTACGTACTAAGTCGCGTCATGTCTTTTAGGAGGTGCTTAGGAGTACTTTCCGCTTACTCAAGACTCATAATATCTCTGATTTACTTGTTCTTACGGTGAGTTCATAGCCTCGCATTTTTATTTAAATTGTTTTATAAACCCGCGAGGGAGATAACATGCTTGTTTTTAAAATAGAACACAAGGGACCCGGATGTATGCTAGTAGCCTTGATTATTATAAGTTAGCTTTAACTCGCTAAATAAAAAGTCCCGCGGAAATATCATGAATTGTTAATTGCCGGGAATAAGGCATACGCTTATACATGAAATAGTACTATTTGGAGATTACCACCTCCGATCCGTGACGACTAGCTATCGTCTTGTGTTGGGAACATAACACCACGGATGCATTGTATAGAGAATAAGATACACTCATAGCGAGGGTGTATAGTGGGCATTATATTGAATATATGGTAAGGTTCGATGTCATGAGGCTTATAATAATCCCCCTATAACGTTGTCTGATCCACATCGTTATATCCTGATAATTTTGAAAAATGATACTTGTGTTCGGAAAATTTTATTGTTTATAAATATATAAACTCTATGAATTCACTCAACATTATTGTTGACGTTTTAGCATGTTTTATCTCAGGTACTTGAATGTAATTCAGATTGATGGAGATATGAAGGCCCGCTAAATAATTATTCATTCAAAAATGTTTTGTAAAACGTTGTATGATGTTGTAAAACTTATTTGGGACCGTGATGTAAACTTTTATTATTCGAATGAATGAGATTTTCTTAAAACGTCTCTTTTTGAGTCGTTTTCTATGATTTGAGTTATTGTGCTATGACGTAACACCATTTGACTCTTCCGCTGACATGACGTTGAAATGAGGGTGTTACAATAAATGGCATGTTCTGTGCTTAAACAGTATTAGGTATGTTTAAATGGCAAAGACGATAAATCTGTAGTGTATCTACAGTCTGATAAAGGCCATTCAAAGTTTGTAAATACCCATATCTTGACGTGACATTTATACAAATGCATCCATGACGTGTCTTTCCTCTTTGTTCTGATACATTATTGCAGATCTGGGTCCTCAACTGTGTGTTGTCTTTAAACATGTGTGCTGCTTTAACATGGTTTGCAGAGGTTATTTATGTCCGTTGCTGCTTGTTATTCATTTTATGTTCACTCTACATATTCAGATGCCTAAAATGTATCTATTGTTGTAAGGTGTTAAAATATTTAACCCGGTACAGTTTACGTGGATACTAACACGCTATGGTAAATGAATTGGAATTTAGTTTTTGTTTGGAGCATAATATTTGATTACATATTTTGTTGCCTAAAATGTGCCTGTTGTTGGCAGCTTTTCAAATACTTGCCTTGAGACAGCTTACATGAATAGTAATGCACCACGTTAGTAATGCCCCGAGACATGCTTATGTCTGTTGGACCTATTTATATTGTAGTTCTTTGTGAAAAATATCTATTTTGTAAGATATTAGAAATCATAACACAATCGAATAACTAGTAGATTAGCCAAGTTCTAGAGAGAGAAAGTAAGAGAGAACTTTTTAGTAAGAGAAAATGAACTTGAATTATGTAAATGACTAACCCACCTCTTCCATGGCATGGAAGAGGCTTATATAGTAACAATAGAACCGGCCATAAGGCCTTAGTAGTGGGCTTACATGTTGGGTTTAATACCCGACCCATTACCGAATGTTATACATTAACTACTTAACTACGAGCAACAATAAAGGGTAAAATACACAGGGTAACAGAGTCTTTTTCTAATATCTAACAATCTCCCCCTAAGGGAGGTCACCCTAGAAAATAATAAATTAAGCTTTGTAATGTTGATCTTGGGTTTAGCTCGTAGTCTTTGATTCTTCATGCATTGATTTCTTTGTACATAATGTAGTGATCTTTGAGCTTAGTTCCTTTGACTTGTGTGATCTTTATGCTTTCTTTGAGATCATTAGCCATAGTAAATCTCTTAATCATCCTTGTTGTGGTATTGCCTTCATGTAATGTTGTGACCTTCAGACCGGTATGCTCACACTTTTATGGATTATGATAGTACACATCAGAGTTGCGGAAGCTGTGTTGTAGGTCTTTTAGTTATCATGGTGTCTTTGATTAGGAATATGAAGTGTGAGCATGGGGTTGTGAATTGACATGTTTCTTTCCATCAGCTGCTACCGTCGAGATTTCCTGCATGTATAAGTTAGTAATAAACAAATGAAAGTGTCTTTGTTCACTTTCGTTGAATAAGGTTGCGAGAACCACGGTTCCCCATTAATTAGTATAAATACTGCCTGTGATCAGGTAGAATTTCAAAGAATCTCCTTGACAGGGTTTTACAGCTGCGCTAGCCGTTCTCAAACCGGAGCGTCTCAAAGTAGACAAAGCACGGAGTGAGTGAACCAGTGAATTAAAACTCCACTGATTAATGAAAAATTGATTTTCAAATCAATCACATGTCACTCAGAAAAGAGTTTTTGTGACACATCGATGGTTTTATATCATAAAATAAAATTTCATCAGAAACACATTTGTTTTGAAAGATATACACAATCAATGTGGTAGAAAATCAGTTGCTGAGTACCTCAAAAGGTTTTTCAAAAACTATTCGTCAATTCACTGCCTGGAACAAGTTTGATTCATAAAGAATCGCACCATCGTTGCTTTCCATTTGTCACAAGTTTGATCCATAGTGGATCTCACATATCACTTACCAAGAGCTTGTTTAATGTTGGCTTTAGAAGGATTTCCATCTTCATTGTGAGCACTTTCGTATCACTCGGATGTTCTGGCAATACCTCGAGGATAATGCGTAGGACTCATAGAATCATTACTTGTTGTCACATTATGTGATGAACAAACATAGTTTGTATTAGTGTCCTAACGAGATTTATGGATGATCTCATGGCTCTAGACGCAATCGTGTACATTTGGTTTTTAGTAGTCGGAGGCTAGAGCAGAGTGTCACCTTTTTAATATCGTCTAACTCAAAGTGAGAGAGACGATAAAAATGCGTTGATCTCCGTGAGAAATGAAACAAGAATCCTTTGAGGGAACTTGAGTGGCTAGGAAGGGTTGTGCAGCGTATCACTGGGTCTATGATACTTGTCTTCAATGTCAGCAATTAACCATGTGATTCTGACAGCATATGTAGTGACCCGGTTTCTGCCTAATGTCAAAAGAGGGCTGCTTTCTTTCCACCCTTTATCTTAATATTTCTTTTTCATTCTTCAACCCCTTCAGTGCTTACCGAGACTTCATTACTAGAACCTTGTTGGGTGTATTCCAGCACTAGCTCCATCTCAGTCCGCACTATTCCCTTATTCTCACATTACTCCTTTTGTAATCATACCTAAGGACTTCTACACTAACTAGTAGATTATCCCTGGGTAGATCCCTCTGGCTCTAGCGGGATCATGGGAACATGTACCTAACCTTACCATCCTTATAACTCCGATAAAGTAAGTACAGGGTCGGTCTTTTGGTACAGTTCACTTCGCCATAAAACTAATTAAAAAATCAATCGAGGTACTTGTGATATAGATATCAAAGCCATTGTACCTTGATTATTTTAATTATTTTAGAAACGCTCCCCTCAATAAGTGCGTCGATAATCAAAATTGTTTGGCACAAGGAGGGAGGAGAACCTGCTTGAGTCATAATAGATCACATTTTTATCAGATTTAATAATTAAATCACATTCTCTCCCCTGATCAAAAATTTTAAACCCTTTGAGATTTAGGATCTTAATTGATTTAAATATGTTAGGAAAATTTGGGATAAAATGTGGTCTGATAAAATACAAGCTGATATTGGAACCTATATATGCTCCCCTCAATTGATGAGGGATTCTGTTAGTGTCAGTTATGATGATTTTATAAATGAATTAGAGTTTAACGAGAAACTCATGAAAAATTCATAAACTGACACACAACACTGATAACTACACAACTAAATAATGTACAAAGTCTACAATATAATACACATGATATTGACCATTTAATTGGAATGACGATATCATTTCGTTCTCTGAAGAAGTCTGTGGTCAATATCACGAACACGTCCACCAACAAAGCATTCCAGATTCCAGAAGATCCTTCTTGTCTTCAGTCGTCTTTCAATAGCCGCTATGAACTCTTTGCATTGTTAGATATTAGAAAAAGACTCGGTCACCCCGTGTATTTTATCGTTTATTGTTGCTCGTAGTTAAGTAGTTAATGTATAATGTTCGGTAATGGACCGGGTATTAAACCCAACGTGTTAGCCCTTTACCAAGGCCTTAGGCCGGTTTTAGTTGTTACTATAAAAGCCTCTTCCATGCCATGGAAGAGGTGGGTTAGTCATTTACATAATACAAGTTTATTTTCTCTTACTAGAAAGTTCTCTCTCACTTTATCTCTCTAGAATTTGGCTAATCCACCAGTCATTTGATTGTGTTATGATTTCCAATATCCTATAATTGGTATCAGAGCACATGGGATGATTCGCTAGATTGTATGTGCGTTTTCTTGGTTATTTTTGATCAAAAGTTTGGTTTTTGAAGGTTTGTAGTCTTGTTCTTCGTTTTCTTTGATCTTGACGTTTGTGATATTAAAGTTTATGTTTTTATAGTTGCTATAGCCTTCTAGTACCAAGTTGTGCAAAAGAAACCAGGCAAAAACGTTCAAAAGGGTGATTTTTAGGTGAAAAACCAAATTTTTCATTCTAGCGAGTTAGGTTACTGTTTAAAGATCTTCTTAGCGAGTTAGGTTATTATACTGCCGAGTTGTCAGCATAGTACACTGTATGTCAGAAAGTACTGTGTCAGCGAGTTGTCGTCTTGTGCAGGTAGCGAGTTAGGCAGTGAGTTAACCTTTCTTTGCAGGTAGCGAGTTAGATCTAGCGAGTTACATGTAGCGACTTGGATCTAGCAAGTTACAGGTTAATTGAAGACAATTTTCTGGCGACTTGCGAACAGGAACTTTGTCCAATTTGTTTCTTGCCAGCGAGTTATCCACTCTCTTCCAGTGAGTTACTACTAGCGAGTTACATGTTATTTGAAGACTTTTTCTAGCGACTTGCAAACAGGAACTCTGTCTAATTTGTTTCTTGCCAGCGAGTTATCCACTCTCTTTCAGCGAGTTACTACTAGCGAGTTACAGGTTATTTGAAGACTTTTTCTAGCCACTTGTGAATATGAACTATGTCCAATTTATTTCTTGCCATCGGGTTATCAAGTCTCTTCCAACAAGTTACATTGCAGCGAGTTATAGATTTACCTAACAAACTTGTATAACAATTCACCATTTTAAACAATCAATCACCACTTTTAACATAGAATCACTAATCATTGTTCGATCAACTTAATCATTTCACAATCAATTAAGATGGCTAATCTTTCAGAAGACATCCAATGTGTCGGTTCTGATACCCGACCACCTATGCTTGATAGGACTGACTTTGCATCATGGCAACAACGAATTTGACTATATTGTCGGGGTAAAGAAAATGGGGTGAACATCTTGAAGTCAATTGATGAAGGACCTTTTCAGATGGGAACTTTTCGGGAAACACTTGCTGAAGGTACTGAAGGTGCCTTACATCTAGGTCCAGAACGACCTCGAGTCTATTCTGACCTATCACCTGAAGATAAGGAAAGGTACAATGCTGACATTCGGGCAACAAACATCTTACTTCAAGGGTTGCCAAAAGATATCTACTCTCTTATCAATCATTACACTGATGCAAAGGACATATGGGACAATGTGAAGATGCTCCTGGAAGGTTCGGAATTAACAAAAGAAGACCGTGAATCACAACTGTATGATGACTTCGAACACTTCCGTCAGCACAAAGGAGAGACTATTCATGATTACTATGTCCGGTTTGCCAAACTCATCAACGACATGCGTAACATCAAGATGACCATGTCCAGAATGCAGTTGAATTCTAAGTTTGTTAATAACATGTTGCCAGAATGGGGTAGATTTGTAACAGCAGTGAAACTCAACAAAGGTTTGAGGGACTCCAACTATGATCAACTGTATGCGTATCTAAAGCAGCATGAGGCACATGCCAATGAAAACAAAATGATGTTGGAATAATTCACTCAACCTAATGTTGATCATCTTTCCTTGATGTCCAATGTTTCACATCAGCAGTACAATTCACAATCATCTACAAATCCACCATCCACTTATGTTCTACCACACTTTGCTGACAACACTCAACTAGATTCGAGACTCTCTCCATCGGACAACTTAATTAAGAATTTAACCAACACACTTGCCCTACTCACCTAATCATACAAAACGTACCTATCTCAAACAAACAATAAACTCAGAACTTCATCTAACCCAAGGAATCAAACAACAGTTCAAGATGGCAGGGTTGTTGTTTAGATTGTTCAGGGTCGACAGAATAGAGGACAGGGGAACAATGCACGGGGTGCAGGTGCAACTGGTTATGAGGGAGCTAAGAACAGAGTTGAGAATAATAATCTAGGTCAACCAAGGCAGGTTAAGTGCTACAACTGCAATGGTATAGGCCGCATAGCAAGGAACTACACTCAACCCAAGCGTCCACAGAACTCTGAATACTTGATGATATTTAATGATATGTATGAACCACATGCCCAATCTGTCTCTGACACAACACAGAACACAGTAGTTAATAATTCATTAACTACTGAACTTATAACATATAAGGAACAAGTTTAACTGTATGAAAGACGGGCCAGGTTTGAATTAACGAAAAGAGAACAAAAGATTGATGAACAATTAAGAATAGTTATCAATGACCGTAATATTAAAGAAAAAAATTTGAAAAAGGAACTTCATTCTATAAAAATGCAACTTGCTTCTACCATCAACTATAACAAGTCAATGGTAGAAGAAGTTACATCTTTGAAAAAGGATTTTAAACATAAAGAAAACAAATACCTTGAAGAATTTTTAGACATGAAAGCTTTAAAAGAAAAGGTCGAGGATAAATTATACAAACAAGACGAGTATCTTCAAACAGTTCACATGTTAAGTAAACCAAAGCCCTATTATAATGAACAGAATAAGGTAGCTATTGGCTACAAGAACCCGTTATGCCTCACCCGTGCAAAGCAAGTTCAGTCTGCTCTATATAATGGTTATGAAATTATCAAAAACAATAATGTCCCGGCTTTAGTGCACAACACTCTAGGATACCCTAACACGCTCAGGAATGTGTCTGCTATGTCTGTTAATGCTTTCTACCAACCATGGAGAGCAGTCTTGTCCATGATTAACATGTGCCTTACAGGTAAAACTGCTGGATATGATCGACCAAGACATACTATACTGCAGATACTTTAGGGTATCACTTATCGCTCTAACATTGACTATGCTAAAAGGATTTGGGAAGAGTTTGTTTAATCCATACAAACCTTTCTCACAGACAGGAAGAATCTAGCTATTGCTTCACGTGGAAAGAAGAAGACCGCTCTTCTGCTTATCCCAAACGTCAAATTCACCAAGCTAATCATCCATCACCTGAGAACCAAGCACAACATTTATCCAAGGACTGGTTTACCTCTTCACTATTCACATGATGAAAACGTTCTGAACACCCTTAGGTTTGTTGGAAAGGATGGTAGGGAAATATTTGGGATGCCGATACCTGATGCGCTTCTCACTGACGAAATCAAAGGAGCACCCTACTACATCAATTATCAAGAGCATGTTGCCAAGTATCAATAAATTCTGGATGCAGAACGTGGCATGCGGAGGAAGGAGGAGCAATAGAGTCTTCTAAAGCTACTAAGGTCACTAAACTTAAAGAAGCTAAGGTCACAAAACCTGCTGGTGACCCGGCTCCTAAGAAAAGAAAGCTGGTCAAAGAAACTCCAGATGATCCCTTGCCTGCTAAAAGATCAAAGGCTGGTTTAGTGGGAAAAAGGCGCAAGGCTAAAAGTCCACTCAGGTTGATTGATGAACCCGGTGATGAAGGTGTTCCAGTTGAGGAACCTGCACATGATAATGAAGAAGCAGATCTTCAACGGGCCATGAAGCTAAGTCTAAAGGAGCAAGGGGAACGAACTCAGTGACCAGCTCATCTTGTGGTATTGAGAGAGCCTGACTCTGAGAAATTCCAACCGCTTCCAGAGGTGCAAGGAAAGGGAAAAGAGAAAGTCGTTGAGGAACAAGCTGCTCACGATCTACTCACTCTTCAGACTCCAAAAAAGAAGAGTCCTATAGAACAATTCATCTTTCAGAGGTGCCCTCCTATGCCCACTGAGTCCTATGCACATGCTGAGTCGCCTTCCATGGATGCAGAACTAAATCTGACTGACAGTGAAACAGAATCTGATGAGGAAGCTTCTAAGATCAATACTAAAAATCAAGAAGAAGGCCAGGCTGGACCAAACCCTAGTATACAAGATGAAGTCCAGGCTGGACCAAACCCTGGTGTACAATATGAAGGCCAGGCTGGACCAAACCCTGGTATTACTGCTGAGTCTCAACTTCAATCGAGTCATGTGGTTCATGTTGGACCAAACCTTGAACACATGGACTTAGGGACATCTGATGCTTCAACTCAGCAGAAACCTGAGCAAATAGATGAAGAGTTTACCACAACTGCCTACCCAAATGTTCAGGAGAACCTCAAACTGCCAACTGAAGATCAGGTGATACTTGAAGAACCTGCAAGCTCCACGGGAACCTTGTCTTCTTTGCAAAACCTTAAAAAAGATCTTAGCTTCACTGATCAGTTCTTCATTAAGAAGCTACAAGAAGAAGAACTAGGGAAAACCAATGTTGAAGCAGAGGTTCAGTTAATGGTTCCAGTCCCCATTCATCAAGATACTTCCTCAGTTCCCCCAATAACCACTCTGATTATTGATCTCATGACGATGCAATCTGACTCTCCACTACCAACATCAACAGCAACAACCTCAATAATCACAACAATAACATCTCTTCCACTGCCTCCTCAACCACAACAAAGCACCACAGATCTGATCCTAGTAAGTCGCATAGGTGAGCTGGAACAACATATGGCGGACCTGATCCAAAACAACTTAGTCCTGAAGGAAAGGTTGGACAAACAAAGGACCCAGCTATACAACTTAGAGAATCTCAATATTCCCTACAAGGTGAGCCAAGCAGTTGATGAGATAGTCACTGATGCGGTAGATTGGGCAATGCAAGCTCCACTTCGAGTTCGCTTCAGGGATCTCCCCATTGTTGATATGAAGGAAATTATTCAACAACGGATGTTTAAAGACGACTCCTACATAGCTCATACCGTTCACAATGACCTGTATGAAGCTCTGCAGAAGTCATTGGAGTTAGATTAATCAAATCAACGTCTAGTTGATCAGGAGGAAGCTCATAAAAAGAGACAAAAGAGACGTGACGTACCAAGAACTCCTCTTGGGTCTCCACCTCTATAGCCACCACCTCCACCTCCTCCAGCAGGCGCGTCTGGTGCTCCAGGTACTTTAGGAGCATCAGGGTCTTCTCAGTTGCCGCCACCTCCTCCTCTTCTATCTACTAGTACATCTGGATCTGCTCACCAACAAGGCAATAAAGCTCCAAGTTCGTCCAATACAGCAGCCTCAGCATCATAATCTATGGCTTGGACTACATCTGATACTAGATATAAGTAAGCTGGTGTCTTTGGGACTCACAAGTTATCTCCTAATGACTCTCTGAGGCAGGACGATTCCATTCCCAAAGAGCAGGTACATTTGTCTGATGATGAAGACTCCGAGACTGATCACCAATCAAAAGCTGACTCGAGAAAAGACTAGTGGAAACCACTACCTGAAGAGGAAAGACCAGCGACTCCTGAATCTACCTAGACTATTCCTTCTTCCAATAAGTCAGATGTTATGAACAACTGGGCCTCTGCATTGGCCATAACCTATGAGCACCCTGCTGAGAATTCATTACTTGCTAAGATTGGAGACATGACGACTTTCCTAAAACGGTACTGCCGACAAGTGAACAAGACCACGCTTACACAAGCAGATTTCAAAGGGCAGGCTTATGAAGTTGTCAAAGCATTCTACCCAGATGTCGTTCAGCTTCAGTTCCAGATGGAGGAGTGTCACAAGATGCTCACAAATCAGGTTAACTAGGTGAATCCTGAAGGAGATCAAGTCAGAATCAATGTTAACCAACCACTGCCTCTTAGTGGACCTCCAGGTCATGTTACTATTCAAACACAATTTTTCTTTAATAAAGACTTGGAGTATTTACGCTATGGCAGCAAGGAAAGTTGTCCAGCACTCTTGATTTCCAAGATGAAGGCTGCTAACTACCCTGACTTTGGTCTTGAACTACTAGTGTCGGAGCAAATGTGGATTGATGATGTGTGTACCTATGACATAAGTGCAAAATATGGCATCTCTCACTGGTGGTTTACTCGACAGAAGTTCTATATTGACAGACATGATTCTCTGTCACGTCAAAAAGATGTTAGAACACACATGCGGATTCTTAGTGTCTTCATAATTAAAGCCTACTCAAGATACGAGTATGACTACTTGAGCGAAATTATACTCCGAAGAGCCGATCACCAAGAACACACGATTGCTAAAAATGATTTTAAGAACCTGTATCCCAGTGACTTTGAAGACCTGAATCTGCTCCTTTTGCAAGGTCATCTCGATCATCTTTCTGGTTCAGATAAACGGATGCTATCTACTGTTGTCAAGCTTTGGACCCAAAACTTAGTGATTCGACAGCGGGTTAAAGACTTCCAACTTGGTATTAAAAGCTACCAAACTCAGCTGAACCTCACTAAACCAGGATAGGATGCTACAGGATACGAGTTCAAGCATGAGTATACCATCAATGAGTCTCCTTGAGCGGTAGTGTTCCCGGTCAACAATAATGAACGAAAGATCATGCGGTTCAACAAAATATACAAGTTCACGTTAACGCATATTCTGGAAGCACAGGCTTACAGAGTCAAGGAATTCAAGATCAAGCGGCTCAATCTGGGTATGAATACGCGATTCTGGACAAAAAAGGACGTGATAAGGAGCAATGAGTTCATAGCGGCTATTAAAAGGCGACTGAAGACGAGAAGGATCTATCGGAACCTAGAATGCTTTGTTGGTGGACGTGTTCGTGATATTGACTACAGACTTCTTCAGAGAACAGAATGATATCGTCATTCCAATTAAAAGGTCAATATCATGTGTATCTTATTGTAAACTTTGTACATTATTTAGTTGTATAGTTATCAGTGTTATGTGTCAATTTATGAATTTTTCATGAGTTTCTCGTTAAACTCTAAATCATTTATAAAATCATCATAACTGACACTAACACACTCCCTTACTAATTGAGGGGGAGCATATATAGGTTCCAATATCGGCTTGTATTTAATCAGACCACATTTTCTCCCAAATTTTTCTAACATATTTAAATCAATTGAGATCCTAAATCTCAAAGGGTTTGAAATTTTTGATTAGGGGAGAGAATGTGATTTAAATAGTAAATCTGATAAAGATGTGATCTATTAAGACTCAAGCAGGTACTATTCCCTCCATGTGCCAAATAATTTCGATTACCGACGCACTTGTTGAGGGGGAGCGTTTCTAAATAATCAAAACAATTAAGGTACAATGGCTTTGATATTTATATCACAAGTACCTTGGTTGAGTTTTCAAATGGTTTATGGCAAGGTGAACTGTACAAAAAGACCGACCCTGTAATTACTTTATCAGGGTTATAAGGATGGTAAAGGTTAGGTACTCGTTCCCATGATCCTGCCAAAGCCAGAGGGATCTACCTAGGGACAATCCACTAGTTAGTGTATAAGTCCTAGGTATGTTTACAAAAGGAGTAATGTGAGAAAAAGGGAAATTGCGGACTAAGATGGAGCTAGTACTAGAACATACCCAATAAGGTACTAGCAATGAAGTCTCGGTAAGTACTGAAGGGGTTGAATAATGAAAAAGAAATGTTAAGATAAAGGGTGTAAAGAAAGCAGCCCTCCTTAAACATTAGGCAGAAACCAGGTCACTACATATGATGTCAGAATCACATGGTTGATTGCTGACATTGAAGACAAGTATCATGGACCCAGTGATATGCTGCACACCCCTCCCTAGCCACTCAATATCCCTCAAAGGATACTTGTTTCATTTCTCATGGAGATCAATACATTTCTATCATCTCTATCACTCCGAGTTAGATGATATTGAAAAGGTGGCACTCTGATCCAGCCTCCAACTACTAAAAACTAAATGTTAGGACACTAATACAAACTATGCTTGTTCATCACACACTGTGACAACAAGTAAAGATTTTATGAGTCCTACGCCTTATCCTCGAGGTATTGCCAGAACATCTGAGTGATACGAAAGTACTCACAATGAAGATGGAAATCCTTCTAGAGCCAACATCAAACAAGCTCTTGGTAGGTGACATGTGAGATCCACTATGGATCAAACTTGTGACAAATAGAAAGCAACGATGGTGCGATTATTTATGAATCAAACTTGTTCCAGGCAGTGAATTGACGAATAGTTTTTGAAAAACCTTTCGATGTGCTCAACAACTGATTTTCTAGCACATTAACTGTGTATATCTTTCAAAACAAATGTGTTTCTATAAAAATTTGATTTTATGATATAAAACCATCGATGTGTCACAAAAAAACTCTTGTTTGAGTGACACGCAATTCATTTTCAAATCAATTTTTCATTAATCGGTGGATTTTTAATTCACTAGTTCACTCACTTCGTGCTTTGTCTACTTTGAGACGCTCCAGTTTAAGAACGGCTAGCGAAGCTGCGAAACCCAGTCAAGGAGATTCTTTGGAATTCTACTTGATCATAGGCAGTATTTATACTGAATATCGGGGAACCGTGGTTCTTGCAACCTTATTCAACAAAAGTGAACACAGACACTTTCGCCTGTTTATCACTAACATATACTTGCAGGAATTCCTGACGATAGACGGTAGCAGCTGATGGCAAGAGACATGTCAATTCATAACCCTAGGCTCACACTTAATGTTCCTAATCAAAGACATCATGTTAACCGAAAGAGCTACAACACAGCTTCCGCAACTCTGAGGTGTGCTATCATGATCCATAAAAGTGTAAGCATGTCGGTCCAAATGTCACAACATTACATGGAGGCAATACCACAACAAGGATAATTAAGAGATTTACTGTGGCAGATGATCTCAAAGAAAGCTCAAAGATCACACAAGTCAACGGAACTAAGCTCGAAGATCACTACATTATGTACAAAGAAATTCATGCATGAAGAATCAAACACTACGAGCTAAACACAAGATCTAGATTGTTGAGCTTAAATTTGTATTTTCTGCGGTGACCTCCCATAGAGGAGATTGTTAGATATTAGAAAAAGACTCGGTCACCCCGTGAATTTTATCGTTTATTGTTGCTCGTAGTTAATGTATAATGTTCGGTAATGGGCCGGGTATTAAACCCAACGTGTTAGCCCTTTACCAAGGCCTTAGGCCGGTTTTAGTTGTTACTATAAAAGCCTCTTCCATGCCATGGAAGAGGTGGGTTAGTCATTTACATAATACAAGTTCATTTTCTCTCACTAGAAAGTTCTCTCTCATTTTCTCTTTCTAAAACTTGGCTAATCCACTAGTCTACAATATAATACACATGATATTGGCCTTTTAATTGGAATGACGATATCATTCCGTTCTCTGAAGAAGTCTGTAGTCAATATCCTGAACACGTCCACCAACAAAGCATTCCAGATTCTGGAAGATCCTTCTTGTCTTTAGTCGCCTTTCAATAGCCGCTATGAACTCTTTGTTCCTTGTCACGTTCTTTTGAGTCCAAAATCGTGTATTCATGCCCGGGTTGAGTCGCTTGACCTTGAATTCCTTGACTCTGTAATCTAGTGCTTCTAGAATACGTGTCAACGTCCCATCACTGAACTTGTATATCTCATTGAACCTCATGATCTTTTGGTTATTGTTGTCTACCGGGAACACTACTGCTCGAGGAGACTCAATGATGGTATAATCATGCTTGAAATCGTAGCCTGTTTCATCCCATCCTAGTTTGGTAAGGTTTAATTGTGTCTGGTAGCTTTCAATGCCGAGTTGAAAGTCTTCAACCCGCTGTCGAATCACCAAGTTTCGGGTCTATTACTTGACAGCGGTAGATAGCATCCGTTTGTCTGAACCAGGAAGATGATCGAGATGACCTTGCAGGAGGAGTAGATTCAGGTCTTCAAAGTTACTAGGATACAAATGGTCTTTATTGTTTCATAAGGCATCAAAAATTTGATCTCCAGCATTGATCACAGGTATCGAAAATTTGACTGAATTTTGAAAGTTTGACCAATGATAACTCGATGGCTCCTTTTATACTTTAATAGGTTTCATCATTTGGCAGTTTTGGTCCCTTAGCTTCCTAAATCCATTTCTTTTTGGCTAGGTGACTTAGTAAAGTTTATTTAAGTTTCAGAAAAAGGCACAAATGGTCCTTATTGTTTCATAAGCCTAGGAAGTATTTAGCATGTTGCACATAAGTCCCTATACTCATAAATAATAGACAATAATGGCCTTTTAAGTTAAAATAAATTTAACTCCCCTTCAATTTGTAAACCCGATCACTACAAAAACCGTTTACCAATTAATTATTTGATGAATTAAAATGTCCGTTAGATGGCATAAATTTGAAAACACTCTCCCCCTCAATCAATGACTCATTTTCTATTTAAAGAGCTGTAGTCGATGATTGAGTGCCAAATTTTTGAAAAATTCAAGTCTGATTAATTTTCAAACAATACTTTTCCACTGTGGGTAACACAAATAATTTTCTAAAGAATCTTAGACGAAAAATCATTTGGTGAAAGAAAGAAGACTTCTTTTCTATATCAAGAAATAATGCACTTAAACATACATTAAGTCGGAGTTGCATGGATATAAAGTAATCCATGCCTGTGAGAACTTAATCCCCCATTGTCAGGAACAGCCGTCTTTTTGGCGACATGCTTTCCTCAATTTGAAAAATGGGTTGCAGTCTTAAATAACTGCAAGCCATAAAGACATGTTTTGAAAAAATTAAACTTCCGTTCGAGCTTAATTTAAAGACCCGTGTCATTATTGAATGACATTTCTAGGTCCGTAAATGTTAACGATAAACAGAAGACATGTCTTGAAAAACTATTTTTGGTATTTTCTATTTTTTGATTTTTTATGGTTTTTGTAGGTTTTATATTTTTGTATTTTCTTTTTAGATTTAAGCTATATACATATTTACATAGGATATAGGAGGACCATCCTTTACTCCTCTTCTCCTTCCTGAAGGCGTTTAAGGGTTTCTGGAGACATACTCTTCATACCAAGTCGCGGGAGTAGAAATTCAAACCGCTCTCTTAGTAATGCTTTGGTGAATATGTCCGCGAGCTGATAATCTATCATCACAAAGTACAATTCAACCACGCCTTTCTCAACTTGCTCTCTTATAAAATGGTGTCGTATGTCAATGTGCTTGGATCAGGTGTGCTGGACATTATTGCAGCAAAGAGCAATGGCACTGCGATTGTCACAATACAATGGAATCTTATTGAAGGCAAAGCCGTAGTCTGTGAGCTGTGATCTCATCCAAAGTATCTGAACAAAACATCCAGACATGGCAATGTATTCAGCCTCTGTAGTTGAGATTGCAGTGCTCTTCTGTTTCTTTAATAACCAGCTGACTAACTTATCTCTAAGGAACTGAGCACTTCTTGACGTACTTCTTCGTGTGTCTTGACAACCTGCATGGTCCGCATCTGCATAGGTCGTTAGTGCCATAGCGGTGTCTTTCGGATACCAAAGACCCTAATTAATGGTTCCCTTAAGATACTAAAAGACCCGTTTAAGTGCGTCAAGGTAATTTTTGGTAGGCGAAGCCTAATACCTAGCACACATGCATACAATGAATACAAGGTCGGGTCTGCTGGCAGTGAGATACATTAGAGAGCCGACCATACTACGAAATCGAGTATGGTCAACTAGAATCCCTAAGGGGTCCTCATCCAGTTTAAGTCTATCCACCATGGGTGTATCAACAGGGTCACACGAATCCATCCCAAATTTCTTTAATATTTCAAGAGCAAATTTTGATTGATTAATAAAAATGCCTCCAGGATTTTGAGAAACTTGTAAACCTAAGAAAAAGACATTTGACCCATCATTGACATTTGAAATTTAGAACTCATCTCATTGAAAAATATAGCACACGCTTTAGGGTCGGTCGAGGCGAATATGATATCATCTACATATACTTGAACAAGAAGAATATGTTTGCTTGTTTTCCTAGTAAATAATGTCGGATCTGCTGCACCCTTGGAAAAGTTATTGTCCAGAAGAAATCATGACAAGGTATCATACCAAAGCCTTCTTCAGACGATAAACATGTGTCGGATGGTCTGGATCAACAAAACCCTCTGGTTGACTAACATAGACTTCTTCCTTCAACTCGCCATTAAGGAATGTTGTCTTGACATCCATTTGATAGATGGTTATGTTTTTACTAGGATGAAGATTCGAATAGCCTTGATACGTGCAACCGGTGCAAATGATTCCTCAAAATCAATACCCTCCTCTTGTCGATATCCCTTGGCCACCAACCTAGCCTTGTTATTCAGAACATCACCATACTCATCAAGTTTAACTTTGTAAATCCACTTGAGAGCTATAACCATGACATAGTCTGGTTAAGGTATTAATTCCCATACTTGAAGCCGATCAAATTCGTAAATCTCATCTTGCATAGCTTGAAATCACCAATCTTCAGTTATTGCAGATTTGAAGTTCTTGGGCTCGACTTTTGACAGTATAGAGTTATACAAGCACCACAAGGCATCGGTTGCAAGTTGTTTTCTGGTGGATACCAGACGAGATGGATTACCAATAATGTTATTCAGTGGGTGGTCTTTGATCCATTTCCCGAGATGATGAAGTGTTTGAGTGACATAAGGAGATTCTGCTAAACTAAGATCCCCGGATGATGATGCTTCAGAACTAGGTTCCAGAGCGAACACGTTTACAAAGGGATCATAGTCAACAGGAGGAAAAGGATTGTCTTCCATGAGAGTAGGTTCAGTTGCAACGCCTTAATGTAAACTTGGAGATTGTAATGTCGAATACGACGGTGAATGACTTGGAGAAGGTGCATCTTGATCAATGGTAGTAGATGAAGGTGTACCGGTTGAAGTGATTGAAACTGAAACTGCTGGAGCAGGAGAGACCAGTCTTTCAACACGAGTAGGTTCCAGGTATTCATCGAACATTAGTTGGAATAAAATCTCCAGTTCTTTATTTATGGGAGGTACATAAGGTGCTGCAGGAACCAGATTTGGTACGAGCCCTGAACTTATCTGTCCAGACGTCAGAAAAGAAGGAGCGGGTCCTGTACTGAGTTGTACAGGAGCCATATGCTTAGTCAGCTCATCGAATTAAACGTGAATAGTTTCCATAATTCGTCGAGTTCTTTTATTGTAGATTCTATACCCTTTCCTGCTAGGTGCATAACTAACAAATATTCCAATATCAGTTGTTGGTTGTAATTTTCCAAGATCTTCGTTGTCATTTGTAGGGTAATAAAGAGCACCAAAGACACGGAAAAAAGGTAAGATCAGGATTCTTATAATGCACAGCTCATATGAGGTTTTGTTATGAAGAGTGTGAATGAGGGATCGGTTTTGGGTGTAACAAGCAGTAGCCACAGCTTCTGTCTATAGAAACATCGGAGCCTTGGAAAATATCAGCATTATCCTAGTGGCCTCTACAAGAGTGCGGTTCCGTCTTTCGACAACGTCGTTCTGTTGTGGAGTCCTTGGAACTGTCTTTTGGTGAAAAATGCCGTCACGTTCTTAATATGCAGTCAAGTCTTTATTGACAAATTCTGTGCCATTATCAGTACGGATGTATCTAATAGTTTTGTTGAGACTGAATTGTATTTACTTCAGAAATTTGATGACGACCTTTAGGGTTTCATCTTTCGATCTCAAAAACTTAACCCAAGTAAAGCGAGAATAATCATCAACGATGACTAAGATGTATTTCTTCCCATTAATTGTTTGCACTCGCATCAGTCCACATAAATCCATATGAAGGGTATTAAGAACTTCCAAGTTAGTGTTTTCGGTTTTGGGTTTGTGGGTATGTTTTTTGCTCTTTCCTAGTTGACATGCAGAGCAAAGATGATCTTCTAAAACTTCAATCTAGGTAGACCTCTGACTAAGTCCTTTCTTGTAAGGTCATTAATGGTACCGAAGTTCAAGTGGTTTAATGACGATGCCATAACCATGATTTATTCTTGGAGGCCTTAGAAAATAGGTAAATGGGAGAGGACTTCATCATGTCTTCAATCGAGATAGTGTACAATTAGAACCGCGAGAACAATTAATTAATTCAACACCATCCGTATCTCGAACATAACATGAATATTTCCTGAATGCAACTTCTAGATCAGAGTCGCAAAATTATCCGACAAAGAACAGATTGTGTCCTAGTCCTTCCACATAGTATACCCTAAAGATTACACTGTCACCAATCACATAATCTCCATAACCCATAATAGCACCAAAGTGGTCATTCCCGAATCTAACTGTCTCGATGAACTTTTTCATGAAATTCCTGAGCCGTAAGTGATCCCCCGTCATATGTTTTGAGCAGCTTGAATCCAAATACCAAAGGACGATTTGTACAACCTGCATTTGAAAACAGACAAAGATGGAGAGTTTGGAAAGTTGGATCCTCAATTTTGGTTGGGTTCCTGTTGGTTAGGACAAGTAATGGTCTAATGCTCGGTTTGCTTAGCGGATACTACTTTGAGTTTAGTGAGCCTAGTTAAAGGGCATTGTTCTCCTAAAGTGAATATTCTGCCCGTAGGTTTCCATTGATGACCAACACTGGTAAGCACTTTGCTTGTGGGTTTCCATACTTGCCTAACTTGCTTAGGTTTCCAAACTTACTTAACTTTGTGCACAACATTATAAATATTATGAATAGAGGGGGATGCCTTAATAGATTGCAAATAATCAACCACACACACATCATGATTTGCAGAAATTAAACATTTGTTACATGTTTGGCAAAAAGAATTAGAATTTGAATTAATTATAGTACGCTTAGAGCTACTACTAGAATCAACACGATTCGTGGTTCTTAAGTTAGACTTATTTATCCTAGGGTGTTCTTCTACTTTCTTCTTGTTGGCACCTTTGGCGAGATCTTATTTTTCTTGGTATTGCTCCTAGGCTGTTATCCGCTAGCATTGGTGCAACAGTTTACTTCTGTAGAAGAAGGCATAGGGACATTAGTCTTCTGAGTGTTCAGTTGCTCTAGATGTTTGTATGTGTTACTATTTGATGTGTCACATTGTTCTTCAAAAGTAACTTGCTTTTTCCTAATTACAGGGGTAGGAGCATGCTTTTTATCTTGTTGGTTAAAGGCTTTCGGACAAGTGTCAATCGCATATTCTAAGATTTCCTGAGAGTGTTTAGTGTAACGGCAAGCAGAGACAATTGTTCTATCTAAAGGTCTTTCAACCTTAGCTTCCTCTACTATTTCGCGAAGGGTTTCTACACTTTTCTTAAGATGTTTGAAATAATATAGATGATCTTCCCTGTTGTTCCTATTGTGAGGAGGGATTAGTTCAACATCTATAGCATACCTACCGGGTGTAAGAACTCTTAGTTTTACAGACTCTATAGTGTTGCATTTTAGATTTTCATGTATTTAGGCTTTCATATTCTCATTTTTAGTTAGCAAGGCCGTTGCCTATTCTATATGCTTAGCATGTGTGATCTTAATAGAATCGTACAATTCCTTGTAATGCTGTTTAACTTTTTCATTCTCTGCCTTAAAAAGCTCATTTTGTTCTTAAAGAACGGAGACTTTTTCAGTTAATTAAGTGATCTGAAAATCTAAGGTCCTAAAATCAAGAGTACGGTCTGCTTCACTACGGGTCTTTTTCAATTGAGAGATTTGCGTTCTTAATTTTTTTAATGTCGTTGTCCTTTCCTTGAATGGAAGCTTTCATTTTTTCGATTACAAAGACTGAGTCAAAATCAAGAGTATCTCGAGCGGGTGGAGATGGGTCATTTCCAAAACTTTCTTTAAGGTTTAAATACTTTAACTGTAAATTTAAGTGATTGACCTCAAGATTGGAAAAACATTTTACTAATTCAGTATGATCATCTTTTTGAACCTTATCCCGTAATTTATAAAGCTCTGCTTCAAGTTCCAGACAACGTGTTTGAACAATGGTGTGGGCTTCATGCATTTCAGTGAATCTAGATACAGTAAGCTCAAAATTCGTTGCAATATAAAACACTTCTTTGGACAAGCAATCAACAATTAAATTATCATTTGCAATAAGAAGATTTTTCTGCTCAATCTCATCATGCTTCCTATTTACAACATTTTGGTCATCTTCAGCTTCCAACTCTTTAAAAATGTCTTTCATTTTTTTGATTTCTTTAGTTAAAGCCTTTTGAATTCCCTCAAAATGTTCTTTAAGTGTTTTGAAAAATGGAATGACCTCGGTGAGGTAACATTCCTTGGTTTGTTCAAAACCCCTTTCCGCTTCAGTGAGCCCTGTTGGTGTAATTCTCTTTTTACAGGTTTTCTCAAATTCTAAAAAAAGTTGTATAAGTGCAAAAATATTAAATTTCACTTGACTTTTTGTTGGAAGTACCCTAGGGACAAGCGTTGCATGTGTATTTGGCGGATACACCGTCGACGCTTTGATTGGTCTTAAGGTGGTGGTCTGGCTTTTGAGAGTTTCTTCTTTCATCTTGATGAGATCATGAGACCAAAATATTTGCTCAGGGGTCAATTGCTTTTGTGGTGTGAAGGTTGCTAAATAATTCTCTTTTGAGTAATCACGTGGTGCAATCTTAACCTTATGAGTCACACACTCAAGATCTTTCATTCATTTATTTTCCTCCTAGTGATTTCAGCTATCTCTAGGGTATCCTCTGTGTTGTGCACTAAAGCCAGGACATAATTGTTTTTGATAATTTTATAACCATTATATAGAGCAGGATGAACTTGCTTTGCACGGGTGAGGCATAACGGGTTCTTGTAGCCAATAGCTACCTTATTCTGTTCATTATAATAGGGCTTTGGTTTACATAACATGTGAACTGTTTAAAAAGACTGGTCTTGTTTGTATAATTTATCCTCGACCTTTTCTTTTAAAGCTTTCATGTCTAAAAATTCTTCAAGGTATTTGTTTTCTTTCTGTTTAAAATCCTTTTTCAAAGACGTAACTTCTTCAACCATTGACTTATTATGGTTGATGGTAGAAGCAAGTTGCATTTCTACAGAATGAAGTTCCTTTTTTAAATTTTCTTCCTTAATATTACGGTCAGTGATAACTATTCTTAATTGTTCATCAATCTTTTGTTCTCTTTCTGTTAAGTCAAACCTGGCCCGTCTTTCATACAGTTCAACTTGTTCCTTATATGTTGCAAGTTCAGCAGTTAATGAATTATCAACTACTGTGTTCCGTGTTGTGTCAGAGACAGATTGGGCATGTGGTTCATGCATATCATTAAATATCATCATGTACGCGTCATTTGGAACAGAAGATACATTACTTTAGACAATTGGCACTGCGTTGTCCTTTACATACTGATCATATGGAATCATATTACTATCACTTGTATAATTAGCATGTGAATCAACAATGTAGTTTGGTTGTACATCGTCATGCATCTCGTGTTCTTCATGATGTTCACAAATAGCATCCTGATAGTGATCATGGTCGTGTACCTCAGATACAATGTCTGAAACATAAGACGGACCAACTTCATCATAAACAGGATATGCGGATGATAGATTAGCCATGAACATAGTCTGTGTCGTGGGAGCCTCATCAACATCAGAATTAAAAGCATCACAGTCATCAGCTTGAAACATATTATACACATTGAGTGCTAAGTCCTGGACAGGTTGCTCATCCACATCTTCATCAATAGCGTTATCTTGTCCACCTTCAATAAACAATAACTGCTCTACATCCAATGCCACCCCGTTCTCCTGAGCTTGCATCAGTAACATCTTGTCTTTGAAGTATTCAGGGTTCTGTGGATGCTTGGGTTGAGTGCAGTTCCTTGCTATGTGGCCTATACCGTTACACTTGTAGCACTTAACCTGCCTTGCTTGACCTGGATTAACATTCCCAACTCTGTTTTGAACTCCCCCATAACCAGCTGCACCTGCACCCTGTGCATTGTTCCCTTGTCCTCTATTATGTCAACCCTAGACATTCTAAACAACCCTGCCGTCTTGAACTGTGGCTTGATTCCTTGGGTTAGATGAAGTTCTAAGTTGATTGTTTGTTTGAGGAAGGTACGTTTTGTATGATTAGGTGAGTAGGGCAAGTGTGTTGGTTAAATTCTCAATTAAGTTGTTTGATAGAGAGAGTCCCGAATCAAGTTGAGTGTTGTTAGCAAAGTATGGTGGAACATAAGTGGATGGTGGATTTGTAGATGATTGTGAATTGTACTGCTGATGTGAAACATTAGACATCAAGGCGAGAGGATCAACATTGGGTTGAGTGAATCGTTCCAACATCATTTTGTTTTCATTGGTATGTGCCTCGTGCTGCTTTAGATACGCATACAGTTGATCATAGTTGGAGTCCCTCAAACCTCTATTGAGTTTCACTGCTGTTACAAATCTAGCCCATTCTGGCAACATGTTATTAACAAACTTAGAATTCAACTGCATTCTGGACATGGTCATCTTGATGTTACGCATGTCGTTGATGAATTTGGCAAACCAGACATAATAATCATGAATAGTCTTTCCTTTGTGCTGACTAAAGTGTTCGAAGTCATCATACAATTGTGATTTACTCACATTGTCCCATATGTTCTTTGCATAAGTGTAATGATTGATAAGAGAGTAGATATCTTTTGGCAACCCTTGAAGTAAGATGTTTGTTGCCCGAATGTCAGCATTGTACATTTTCTTATCTTTAGGTGACAGGTCAGAATAGACTCGAGGTCGTTCTGGACCTAGATGTAAGGCACCATCAGTACCTTCAGTAAGTGTTTCTTGAAAAGTTCCCATCTGAAAAGGTCCTTCACCAATTGACTTCAAGATGTTCATCCCATTTTCTTTACCTTGACAATATAGTCGAATTCGTTGTTGCCATGATGCAAAGTCAGTCCTATCAAGCATAGGTGGTCGGGTATCAGAACCGGTACATTGGATGTCTTCCGAAAGATTAGTCATCTTAATTGATTGTGAAATGATTAAGTTGATCGAACAATGATTAGTGATTGTATGTTAAAAGTGGTGATTGATTGTTTGAAATGGTGAATTGTTGTACAGGTTTGTTAGGTAAATCCACAACTCGCTGCAATGTAACTTGCTGGAAGAGACTTGATAACTCGCTGGCAAGAAACAAATTAGATAGAGTTCCTATTCACAAGTCGCTAGAAAAAGTCTTCAAATAACCTATAACTCGCTAGTAGTAACTCTCTGGAAGAGAGTGGATAACTCGCTGGCAAGAAACAAATTAGACAGAGTTCCTGTTCGTAAGTCGCTAGAAAAAGTCTTCAAATAACCTGTAACTCGCTAGTAGTAACTCGCTGGAAGAGAGTGGATAACTCCCTGGCAAAAAACAAATTGGACAAAGTTCTTATTCGCAAGTCGCTAGAAAATTATCTTCAATTAACCTGTAACTCGCTAGATCCAAGTCGCTACCTGTAACTCGCTAGATCCAACTCACTACCTGCAAAGAAAGGTTAACTCGCTACCTGCACAAGACGATAACTCGCTGACACAGTACTTTCTGACACACAGTGTACTATGCTGACAACTCGCCAGTACAGTAACCTAACTCACTAAGAAGATCTTCGAACAGTAATAACTCGCTAGAATGAAAATTTTGGTTTTTCACCTAAAAACACCTAAAAATCACCTTTTTGAACATTTTTTCCTGGTTTCTTTCGAACAACTTGGTACTAGATGGCTATAGCAACTATAAAAACATAAACTTTAACTTCACAAATGTCAAGATCAAAGAAAACCAAGAACAAGACTATAAACCTTCAAAACCCAAACTTTTGATCAAAAATAACCAAGAAAACGCACACACAATCTAGCTAATCATCCCATGTGCTTTGGTAGCAATTGTAGGATATTGGAAATCATAACACAATCGAATAACTAGTGGATTAGCCAAGTTTTAGAGAGAGAAAGTGAGAGAGAACTTTCTAGTGAGAGAAAATAAACTTGTATTATGTAAATGACTAACCCACCTCTTCTATGGCATGGAAGAGGCTTATATAGTAACAATAGAACCGGCCATAAGGCCTTAGTAGTGGCCTTACATGTTGGGTTTAATACCCGGCCCATTACCGAATGTTATACATTAACTACTTAACTACGAGCAACATTAAACGGTAAAATACACGGGGTGACCTAGTCTTTTTCTAATATCTGACATATTTGTATTTGTATTTACGCGTTTCCGGTTATTTAAAATATATTGAAAGGTGATATTTATTTTATGTCGTCGCACGTTTCAGATATAAGAAAAAAACTGACAAACATTATTACATGTAATGTACGCTTTTCATAATGCTCCGTCGTAACATGTGACCGCACCATTCCTCGTTGCTAACAAATGATCAATCGTCATTTATAAACAATAGTTATTAAGTTGGTAAATGATACTAGAGTAATTGTATCATATGTATATATTTGTAGAAGTCTAATGAATAGTAACACATAACATAACGAAAGATTAATAAGATAACTCTTAGGCTCCTCGCAGTGGTCATTCGACCGAATCGGTAGCCCCTTCACAGACCGAATAGTTCTCTATAACTTGGCTCTGATACCAATCTCTCACACCTCGCCAAGGCAGAATCGCAAGGCATGATCAATAGGCATCATCACAACATAAGGCGTCAAAATTTTTTAGGGTTTTGATTTTCAAGAGTTAAGGTAATGTTTTCTAAATACTTTTTCAATTCAATTGATTTTATTTAACGTAACAATCATTAAAGATGGATTAGGTTATTATAAATAATCTGTATAAGAGGTTTTGATCATCAAAAATCGTTTTATGGTTAATAATTAGGGTTATGTGTAAGTTAATTAGGGTTAATTATGCTAAATTCGGAATAGAAATCAGGGCAGAATTTTAGGTCATCTTGCGAGAGCCATAACTCGGTCATACGGATAGCTTTTATTGATTTTCTTGAGGCTAAAATTAACTACAAAGAGTATATTTTCCAACCCAAGTGGTTTTATGTATTAAAAGTGAGTGGAAGTTAGTCAAATTAATCAAACAAGATTCGTTGTCAAAACTGAATTTTTGGGGCAGATTCTGAGTTGTGTTTGTGAGGTCAAAAACCATATCAAAACATCTTTTTAATTAATGGGCTTGCTACTGTAGCAAGTTCATGATGTTTATGATTTTATAAAAAATTTGTAGAATTTTTCTAAGTGTTTGAATGGGTCTGCTCAAGCTAAACTTTTTGAAGGTCGAATCTGGTCAAATTCTGGACACTTTGTGATGTTGAATTTTTATAAAATGGTTACACTCACTGTTATTTTTATCCAAAAATCGTAGAAGCTCACAACGCATTGGGGAGCTATAAGATGTAAGGAGAAGAACCAATTAGATGTTTAAGTATTTTATTTAGAGTCATTTTGTTACTATTAAAACTAAGTAAAAAGCAGAAAGTTAAGAAGTAAAGTTTGTGACGTAATTTGAGGTTAGCAAGTATGAGGAGTATATAGAAGAGTTGAATCAAGATAGGATATAGAGTATCCATCGTTGTGATTGTTACATCGACTTGGGTGTGTGACCTAATTGATGGTAACATATGTGTGTATTGTTTTGTTTAGATTCTTTGCAAGATTAAGTGAATGAATTGGAATTTGCTTTGCATCAAGTGAGTTTTACAGTCCCACTTTTTACTTATATTTTGGGATGGAAATGATGCAAAAAACTATTTTTGAATTATGAACTGTGATATGTGTTTTTAAGTGTTGAACTATATGATTGCTATGTGCTATTGCTATGTGATATGAATTACGGTAAGACATGTGTATGTGGGGATGACATGACGTTGTGTGAGACCCGAATGGACTTAGCTAGTCAAGTGGGTCAGTCTTGCGCTAAGATATTCAGTCTTGCGTGGAGATATTCAGTTTTGCGCGGAGATAATTATGGGACGGAGAGGTACGATCCACCCTAGATAAATGTGAATTTATGTTGTGATAGAATAGCCATGCATATATGTTCGTAAATGTTGTTTTT